>JASDQU010735605.1:249001-264264 GCA_032191745.1 Picea mariana | reverse complement strand
GGCTTCAACATAGAAATAATTGTATTCTCCTAAAGCCTTGAATGGAGATTATGAAATTACTCACTTTGTAGACTCATGTAATAATATTGTCCATGATGGAGCTACTAAAGTCGTGTCATGTTTCATGATGATCAAGTTTTCTGAAGTCGGGGAGGAACTACAACTAATGTTTCACATTTATCTTCTACCTCTCACAAACTGTCTCGTATGTTTGATCAACTTGTTAAATTGATCAAGCCAGAAGAAAGTGGTGAATGAGGTGGCTAGGAAATATGATTAGATCGGTATAATGGAACAACTGGAGACCTATGGGACGAGGTCAAGATGAGTAAAGTGGAGGTGGTGTATAGAGGTGGCGCTGGTGGAGGCTGGTGGAGGCTGGTAGAGGTGGTGTATAGAGGTGGAGCTGGTGGAGGCTGGTGGAGGTGGTGTATAGAGGTGGATTCAATGGAGGTAGTGTATAGAGGTGGAGCATGAAATGCTTGACAACTGGAGTTGTATAGATAGAAGGTGGTTTGGATGACATATTTTGGGAAAAATCTATCCCTATATACATGGATTCAACATAATTAAGTTTCTTGGTTCTCATATCTTATGAATTTTTTCCACAAAAGGACTTTCTCTTCATGTAGTATTAATGGATGTTTGTAGATTTCATATAAAAAGAGCTTTGCTAATTTGTGTTGTAATTCATATAAGATTTTTTTTATTAAAATTATTATTATGAAAATAATTAAGTTAAACTTGGAATACAATATGTTATGTGGAAGTGTATGTTTACATCTTAAATTTATAAAGAGAGGAAATTGTTATTTGGCAAGGAAATGATTGGTTTTTAACAAATTTTTTACTCATCATTAATGGCAACCTTACCATTCCTTCACAGTGGGAGGAAACAAATGGTTTTAAGAAATGGATATTGTGTTTATTTTGAATTTAATGATGTGTTTAAATTGATTATAATTTGAAATTTATATTAAATATTTTGAGATTTTTCAATATTAATTTCATAAACATATAAATATATTTGTTTTCAACTTTTTCCCATAAACATATAAATATATTTGTTTTCATAATTTTTTTTTTTAAATTTACTTGTGACACCTTATCCAAATCCACACTACCTCATAAATATATTCGTTTTAAGAAGAATAACCATAAAACTTCATACAACTTACAACTTATTAATTGTACTTGTGACACTCTATCCAAATCCAAAATACCACATATACATATTTGTTTGGAGAGGATTAACGATAAATTTATTTATTAATTTTACTTGTGGTACCCTACCCAAATCCACAATCTGTACTAGAAAATATCACAAGAATAATGTATTAAAAAAGTTTGTAAATAAAGACGTTGATTAAATGATAAATAAAATGATTAAGTTAATCATAGTGAAAACCAAATATTTGGTTGAAGTGTTTTTTTTTGGAATTTAATAAAAAATTTGGTAACATGCCTTCAACATTTAGATGAATCTCATAACTCGAGCAACTACCACTATAAACCATGGTCATTATCATGAACCTTAGCTCATCAATATGAAGAGAGAAGTTTGTGAGGAAATGCCTTTTTCATTATTTTTTAGTGTCACATATTAACTTTGCAATTGGGATAGTGTTAAAATTGTTATTTTTGTTTGAAATAACAACTTCACACTTAAGGGGTGTAACTTGATACACATTTGGGGAATTGAATTTTGGTGGGTTATATCACCATCTTAAATTAACTAACCAATCAACTTGCGGTGATGTAATTAAATATATGGACATTAATACTCAGGTTTATCGAACAATATCTATGTTACTCTTTAATTGTATTGAAATTATTCATAGTTGAGAGTCATTAATGTGTGCAAGTGGATTTTGAATTATTCTAATTAGTTGGAGATAATTTAATATCCTCCTTTAGTGCGACTGTCAATCAATGTAAGTTAGTTCAACACCCAATCAATGTGAGATAGTTAACAAACAAATTCGGATAGTGGTGAACCTAATTAGCACACCTTTGATAGCTAGGAAACATTCAACAATTTTTCCTTATGCTCTCTGGTAGGTTCATTGACACCTTTGAGCTCAAGCTCTAATAGATAACTGCCACATAATCACATCATCTGTCAAAGATATTCCCTCGTTTATGTTAGTGTCACTCAGCCTATGGGCATTTTCTGATAAGGTATTTCATGGCCAACATTATCATGAATTTTAATAGACACCAACCACCTTTTTTCTAATGCTTTCCAATTATCTTGATGCAACAAGTTTTCTCCCTTTCCCAACCTAGGAAAGTTTACAATTATTGTATCTGGCTTATAACATTAAAATTGGAGCCCTTTGGTTAAGGAACTATGAATGGTGGGTATCTATTCTATGAAAGTCACCCAATATTAGCACTTGGCCCTAACCTCCATTGCAATTACAATTGCACAACAAGCACATGCACAAGCACAAATGTCATTGAGGAGATTTGAACCCTGGTGAGGTCAATCATAATATTTTGCTTTCATTGACCTGATAAGCCACTATTGACAATGATCATTTGAATTTATGTAACCATGTCATAGAATATTTTTTATTCTACACATGATTAGGAAAATTTTGAGGGAATGATACCCTTATACCTTTTTAGTGTCACTCAATCAACCTTGTGATTGAGGGAATGTTGGCAACCATTAGGGTTACGAAATATGTCCAATGCCATAACCATCCTAGTTGCATTCGTTATGATGGTTCCACATTGTAGAGGCATATCACATTGCATGATTATAGAGAATTAAACCTTGATAGGAACAATATCACCACCCTCATTTAACTAACCAATCAAACTCAGTATAATTATCACTACATTCTACTTTAAATATACCATAAAACATTATTTTACATACACTCACAATTTTGTATATACACTTAATCAACGTCCAAAAATAAACAAGTTAAACATTAAATACATACTCTATTATAATCATTAGCTTTAACATTCCCATTTTAGAGATAAATGAGGTGAGAATTGAATACATTCAAACATAATTTCATAATTATTACTTATTGCGTTCTCATTAGCTTTAACATTCCCATTTTAAAGATAAATGAGGTGAGAATGGAATACATTCAAACATAATTTCATAATTATTACTTATTCCATTCTCATTGGACATGTGCTTGTTTATTCCTATTACACTTTTCTTTAATTTCAATTATATTTTCCATAATATGAGATTGATCCATTGTCACCTTATTTTAAGTAATTTGTTATCGTATTTTTTTTATGGTTAATTTTTTAATACTCTGAAAACAAAGTCATGTTTGATTAAATTGATTAATTGTAAATGACATTATCTATTAAGAAGATCACAATTAACTTATATATTCTTAAATAAAATTGGAATCTTAGATGAGAGGACCAAATTTTCCCTAACACCAATAAAACCAAAGCATAGGATATGATTGTCATGCTTAACCCAAATATATAAAGATTGTTAACTCACTTTAATTTTCAAAGCAAATACTCTGTATTATACAACTGAACATCTATAACTTTATTAAGTCCTTTGGTTCTCATATCCTGTATCCATTTCATGTGAAAGGAATTTTTTCTTCATGTAACATAGTTGATTTCATATAAAAAGATTTTTTTCAAAAGAATTTATGTTATAATTAATATAAGATTTTTTTTAATTAAAAATTATTATTTCTAAGGAATTGAGTAAATGTTTTGAGCATTTCTCTTAATTGTTGAAGACGGTACCTAAGGCAAATCTTAAATTCTTCAAGACATAAAGCTAAATTAACAATCAACTTATTTAAAACATCATATCACAAAGTAAGATTTGAATCCGAGTGATAACCATTCGAATTACACCTATTCAATTAAAAAATATTTTAAATTATATAAACTAAATTATAAAAATGAAACTTCCTCTTAAAATTACCCATTTAATCTTAAATTTACTACAATTTTTATGATTGAAAATATAATTTGTTTATTACTCCATGAAAATTAGTGACTCATTCCTTATAATAAAATTCCATGTAAAAAATGAATACATTGGTCTCTTATGATATTACAACTTTCCAAGTTAAGCTCACTCATGAAAAGTCATAAAAACACTCTATTTATCAAGTTGGTAATGATGTTTTCTCTTGTCCAATTAAGTGAATCTTTATTTCTTTCTCACATGATAGTAAATAGTCAAGTGATATTTGAGATGCTGAATATGTGCATTCAACTCGTAAGTTGTTTCTATCAATTTTTTTCCATTTAGTATATTTGTTATCAAAACATAAAGTATAAAATAAATTACTTATTCATGGATAAAAATATTTTAGAGTAATTATAAAAATATTTCACTTAAGCAAACCAATCTAAAGAGGGTAAGGTTGGACTAAGTTTTCATTCAAAAATGCTATATAATAAAATCACCATAGAGTAGTTGTCTTAGTTTAGAGGGACATTTACAATGTAAATGAATAGTCTAATTTCATTTAGTAAAATTAATCTTAACAATTATTAATTTGTTGGAAAAGTTAGGTCGATGGTGATTTGTAAACTGTCATGGATATACCACCGGAACAATTTGTCACAACAGACCTAACAAAACACTAAAATCTTTACTATTAAGGTTATTTTTCCTTTAGATCTCCATAATATTTAGTTACTGATTTTTTGCTTATGAATGAAATAGATAAAATGCATAAAATAAAGAACAATAAAACACAATCATAACATCCACAAATAAACACAACATATGACCTGGGAAACCTAATACAAGAGAAAACCCGACTAGAAGGTGAGGTTGCTTTGCTCTCCTTTCTCTGGTATAGAAATGATGCAAGTACAAAGAAAAATACACTCTCTACGGAGTTTCCTTTGAACTATGGCCTGTATGGCTGCTACAAAATATCTCCTCCTCTGTTATGCTCACATAATACCACCCTTAGATGTTTTAMTTAGCTATGGAACAMGATACAATGCAAAAGAATGGAACCMCTTCTCCTCCTAGTGGCCYGATATTTAACATAGATTGATAGCCATCTAGGGGTAGGTTTTTGACTTCCTCAACCCTCAATTGTGGTAGGGTGTTGAACCTTCTAGAATATTCTTGAAATTCCTCACGTGGCTAGCCCCATATGCATGAATAATGGGGATGACATGGCATCCTCTTGTACCATGGTGGTCAACACAATAGGTCAACTTGCAGGAGGCATAATGCTTGCATGTGAACTTCGATTAATGCATGGTCTGTGTTGACACTCAGAACTGAAATGGGTTGTAGCAAATCAATCCCGAGGCAACCTTGAACCACTTTGGATTGGAAGGCTGCCCTCCCCCAACCTAAGAGGGATCTCTCGAAAAATGTCACAAAATAAATTGAATTAAGCGTGAAACTGGTGGGCAGATTTATGGGTGAAAAATGGTCTTGGATTTTTGGAGTTTGGGGGTTAAACCAGGGAAATGGTCCATTGGGCATGGAGTCAAATGAAAAATGAAGAAAGGAGACAATAGCAGAGATCAAATAACTTGCGGAAAGTGAGGCAAAGTAAGTCTATCTTTCAGCGCTTTGATTGTCATGATGCGGTAGCGGAAAGAAAAAGGAAAGGCTGATGTAGCAGAGAACATATGCAGAATTCCGGAAGTGTAGGCTAGTCTTACACCCGCTGATAGCTGGTGTAGAGGAAAGACATCAAACAATTACAGAAAACCATAATCCATTCGTTATAGTAGTGGTCGTACTAAAGTATAACGAAGCCCATCAGTTAGAAGAAAATGAAATGTAATGCAGTCGTGATGGATTAAGGAAGACATAAACAATATGGTAAAGACAATATCAACTGTGAGTAAGGAACACATAAATGAAGTCCAAACAGATTTAACACAACTGAAAGAAAAGAAAAACATGCTGAAAGAAATCGACCGTGATGAATCTCACAGTCGCAAGTAACAAATCTTCTTTATTACTCCATTAATGGCTTACAAAATAACTCAGCAATTACAAGGAATCCCTTTTCGAAAGAGGTTTCCCCAGTGCTGCGCTCATGCGCCGCCCCCTTTTCCTTTACATCCATCAGCCTTTTTTAAAAAGGAAAAATAAAACTCTTGGCGTCCCAGGAAATATGAACCGGTTCACCTTCTCTGGAATTCACGACTGCCAGGTGTTCTGTCGTTTGGGGGCACCTCTCCTTCGAATTCCAGGTGCTGATTGTTCGGTGTCTCACGAATTATCATGAATTCTCTGAAGTTCTCCACTTTCAGTTCTAAATCCATAGTGCTTGGATAAAAACAAATGTACGTAGAGAAGTTTGTCCACAATTGCTGCTACACCTACATTATTTCCTGTATAGCTGCGTACTTGCCCAGCGATAAAAATGCATAGTCTGGATCGTAAAACATGTAATGGCTCGACACACAATCTAGGCATTATATACAACATTCCAACAACAACCAACTTCCCATCAATCGAGTACTGTTGGTGAAATGTACCAAAACCACAAGGCGGGGCCCTGTCATTTCCTTTTTTTGGTGGAACGAAATTGCAGTTGAGTTCTGACCAGGAATTTATCATAAGCTTCCTCCGTGTTGGATATATATATATTTTTTTGTTTCCTAACCCTTACGGAACTAGCAATGACTCTTACAGAAGTTGCAATTCCAAATAGGGAATGCTTTGCTGGCAAGGGATATTGAAAAAATTCAAATGGAAAAATGTTAATCGACATGACTTTCACATTCAACCCTAAAAAATTCTGCATTTTGACAATCAAAATGCGAAATTGAGGGAACGACTTATGCAACCTCTCTTTGAGCATAATCTTAGGACATTCCATTATAAATGATTCTGAAAGAAATTCAGCGATTTCTAGTAGTGGATGGAATCCAGAGATTCAGTTTATGCACGAGACTGCGTGAGAATTTGAACGTGCTGGGGGAGACGACTGAGAGCCAATGGCCAAAGTGACAGAAAGAACAGTTGGCATAGCAATGTGAATACCACCGATTAGCAAAACTAGGATATTGTTGATTCCCTTCCTTCTGGAAATGCTCGACAACTTCTGTCGAGTGAACAAGATGAGCATCTTTACCAAAAAATGTATGAACACCAGTATCAATGACAACCGCCTCAATTTCTCCTAGCCAATCATCGCGGCGATAGATAAGCATTCTCAAATTTCCCATCAATAACTCCAGTCGCGGGATGACCCATAGGATCGATTCTCTTTCTTTTCAGATATGCGTGTAGAACTTGAAACAGTGTTGTTTCGTCCTCGTTGCGAAGTTGCCCCGGTAGAGTCAGAAGCTTGAATCTCTTCATGGATTTCTCCAAATATTCGCACGCCGCCGCATACTGCCTTAGGCCAACTAAAGCACGGCCTTTCCTAAAGAGTACTTTCAGATTGCCAGAATCGATCCCAAGGACCTTGTCGAAATCCTCGAGCGCCAGCTCAAATTCCTTCATCATGAAGCCTTGTCTCCGCCCAGTTGGAGTAGGCATGCAGGAGGCAGGTGTTGATATTATTATCGTCATCAGAAGACACCTTATTGAGCGGCGTGGATGCATTTTGTATAATGCTCGGCCGCCGCGTCCCATTGTTTGTCTCTGAAGCATTTGTTGCCCCTCTTCTTCGCTTGAATGGTAACGTCCCAACCATCATTCCAATGGTAACGCCACCTGCCATAATATTCATCTCCTGGAGTCGTTTCCTGAGCGGCCTCTGACAATGCAACCTTCCTTCTCGCCGGGCAATTCTTTTAAGTTCGCTCCGGACAAATTTATTTTGGACATTCTTTCAAGGACCGTTGATGTGCATTTTGGCCAGTCAATTCTTCCACCTATATAAAAATCCAAATCTGAAACAACTGGGAAAATTTGGTTTTCTATGATCGATTCATTCCAGAATGCTAAAATTGTATAGTTGTTAACATCGTGCGAAAAATCGACAATGTCAACTAAAATCTAATATTAAATATGTAACCATTCCATCTGTTGCCATTCTTTCGATCACACTTAGTTCTTCTTTTGAACTAAATCTTCCTTCAAGTTGTAAACCTTCTGGCATTCAATGGGATAATTTTAGGTATAATATGGCTCCTTCGAGTGTTCTTGCTGGGCTATGATTTAATGTGTAACCATTGTAGGGAAGAAAAACTCTTCATGATGGCTGCTTGCCATTCTTTCGCCAAAACCTTCTTGATTGATCAGCTATGCAATTCAAAGAAAAACCAAATATCCTTGCAATAGAATTCTTCGAAATCTACTTGCAAAAGCAGATGACGTTGAATTGTATGAAAATGTACTGGTAGAGAAGGTTCTTTAGTTCGCGAAAGAAAAGATGCAGCTTATGGAGCTTTGAGAGGGTCTGCACTTTTACTATGACTGTTTCAATGCCAACTTCCTTAGCAATGGATTTCATTGTGCCCCAATTGTCACCTGTGACCATAATTCTTTTCAATCCCAAGGAGCTCAAAATACGCACAACATCCTTTGCTTCTGGCTTCACTGGATTTGATATGGCGATAATTCCCACTACTTCTATTTCGATTGCAACTAATACTCCTGTTCCGACTTGTTGTTCAATAACTTGAAGATATTTATCAACATCTCATGGAATAGAAATTCCTGATCCTACCATCATCTGCCTGTTGCCAACCACTACTTGCTTGCTGTTGACCACAACCCTGATGCCTTGGCCTGTCACACTTTGAAATTCGTGTGATTTGTAGAAGTTGGATTTGCTTGGCTCTTCTTCGTTTATTTTTGTTCTTGCAAGCTCAACGATTGCCTTTGCCAGAGGATGTTCACTGTTAGTCTTGGCTGAAACAACTATATCATAGAAGGCAGTAGCAACAATCTTCTTTAATAACTTTGTGCCAATAACAACAGGTTTTCCCATAGTCAATGTTCCGGTCTTGTCAAACACGACACATTTTACCTTGTGTGCACTCTCAAGAGCTTGACCACCTTTGATAAGAACTCCTAGGGAGGCACCTTTTCCAGTACCTACCATAACAACAGTTGGTGTTGCCAAACCTAAAGCACATGGGTAGGCGATCATGAGCACAGAGATCCCAAATTGCAAAGCAAGTTCAAATTCGTCCATTGAAGGGGGTATCCATGCCTTCGAGTATGATCCTACCTTTCCTGCTATGTACCATGCTAGCCAGGTGACAATTTCCACCGTCACGACCAAGGGAACAAAATATTTGGAAATTCTATCCGCAATCATTTGAACTGGAGCTTTATTCATCTGGGCAGCTTCAACAAGCCTAACAATCTGTGAAAGAGCAGTTTCAGAACCTACATGAGTAGCTCTGATATGCAGACCTCCTACTTGATTCATGGTTCCTTTGAATACTTTATCACCGATCCGTTTTGTAACAGGTTGAGGTTCCCCTGCCGGTATACTTTCATTTACATGACTTTGACCCCAAATCACCAACCCATCTGTTGGTATCTTTTCGCTTGGAACAACTTTTAGAGTATCATTCTTCTGAATCAGTTCACTACTGATCTCGCGTTCGGCTCTGACTTTTCCATCATCATCCAATGTGAGCAAGGTTGTTGTGTCTGGAGCTAATTCCATTAGCTTTGCAATGGCTTCTGAAGTCTTGCCTTTGGCTAAAACTTTCAGCAACTTCCCTAGAAGAATGAAGGAGATTAGCACGGTGCTTGTCTCAAAGAAGTCTGTACCTTTAAAGGTATTTGAAGTCGCATCTCTAACCAGTGAAAATAATGAATAAAAATAAGCTGCATTTGTCCCAAGGGCTACCAAAACATCCATATTAGCCGATCCATGTCTCAGGGGTTTATAAGCACCAACATAAAATTGCCATCCAACTATGAATTGTACAGGTGTACATAAAATCCATCTCAAGAGCTCCTCGATTGTTAGCATATTTACTAACTTTGCATTCAATCTGTCTTTAACTCTAGGAATATACATAAAAACCATGGAAAGAAGGAACACAGGCACACTAAATATAGATCTCCAAAGAAAGTACCGTGCATACCGCTTAACTTCTTTGCTTCTGCCTTGTTCTCTCATGCCTGAACTAGTCTGTCCATATGCAAGAACCGTAGCCTTGTAGCCATGGGACAAACCATCAACAAGTGGAGCAACACATTCTTCAAAAATGGCTGATGAAGGAGACCCAGTGCTACCATACACATGATCAAAGGTAAACAAATGAGAACCAATTTGTACCTTGGGCAGCGCAGTCAAATTTTGATATCTGTTACAACATCGGCTCCAACTAGGGATGGTACTTTCTCGTAAAGTGCCAAGAACAGTAGACCAGGTGCCTCCACCCATTGGGCGATCTAGCGTGAAAGCTGTAATTCTGAGTTCTCCTTCTAGTGAAATCACCATCAGAAACTTTTAATGGAGTCGCCAGAGCATGTGCAACCAATATTTGCCTATGACCGGCTGCTCAACCAGGCCTTAGGACTAAGACAATGTCGTTCTCCCAGGGATAGATATCAACTTCGAAAATCCCCGGCAACGGTGCCAAAATGTTGACACTCAGAACTGAAATGGGTTGCAGCAAATCAATCTCGAGGCAACCTCAAACCACTTTGGATTGGAAGGTTGCCCTCCCCCAACCCGAGAGGGATCTCTCGAAAAATGTCACAAAATAAATTGAATTAAGCGTGAAAACGGTGGGCAGATTTATGGGTGAAAAATGGTCTTGGATTTTTGGAGTATGGTGGTTAAACCAAGGAAATGGTCCATTGGGCATGGAGTCAAATGAAAACTGAAGAAAGGAGACAATAGCAGAGATCTAATAACTTGCAGAAAGTGAGGCAAAGTAAGTCTATCTTTCAGCGCTTTGATTGTCATGATGCGGTAGCGGAAAGAAAAAGGAAAGGCTAATGTAGCAGAGAACATATGCATAATTCCGGAAGTGTAGGCTGGTCTTACACCCACTGATAGCTAGTGCAGAGGAAAGACATCAAACAATTACAGAAAACCATAATCCATTTGTTATAGTAGTGATCGTACTAAAGTATAACGAAGCCCATCAGTTAGAAGAAAACGAAATGTAATGCAGTCGTGATGGATTAAGGAAGACATAAACAATATGGTAAAGACAATATCAACTGTGAGTAAGGAACACATAAATGAAGTCCAAACAGATTTAAAACAGCTGAACGAAAAGAAAAACATGCTGAAAGAAATCGACCGTGATGAGTCGCAAGTAACAAATCTTCTTTATTACTCCATTAATGGCTTACAAAATAACTCAACAATTACAATGAATCCCTCTTCGAAAGAGGTTTCCCCAGTGCTGCACTCATGCGCCGCCCCCTTTTCCTTTACATCCATCAACCTTTTTTAAAAAGGAAAAATAAAACTCTTGGCATTCTAGGAAATATGAACCGGTTCACCTTCTCTGGAATTCGCGGCTGCCAGGTGTTCTGCTGTTTGGGGGCACCTCTCCTTCGAATTCCAGGTGCTGACTGTTCGGTGTCTCACGAATTATCATGAATTCTCTGAAGTTCTCCACTTTCAGTTCTAAATCCATAGTGCTTGGATAAAAACAAATGTACGTAGAGAAGTTTGTCCACAACTGCTGCTACACCTACATTATTTCCTGTATAGCTGCGTACTTGCCCAGCGATAAAAATGCATAGTCTGGATCGTAAAACATGTAATGACTCGACACACAATCTGGGCATTATATCCAACATGCCAACAACAACCAGCTTCCCATCAATCAAGTACTGTTGGTGAAATGTACCAAAACCACAAGGCGGGGCCCTGCCATTTCCTTTTTCTGGTGGAACGAAATTGCAGTCGAGTTCTGACCAGGAATTTATCATAAGCTTCCTCCGTGTTGGATATATATATATTTTTTTGTTTCCTAACCCTTACGGAACTAGAAATGACTCTTACAGAAGTAGCAATTCCAAATAGGGAATGCTTTGCTGGTAAGGGATATTGAAAAAATTCAAATGGAAAATGTTAATCGAGATGACTTTCACATTCAACCCTAAAAATTTCTGCATTTTGACAATCAAAATGCGAAATTGAGGGAATGACTTATGCGACCTCTCTTTGAGCATAATCTTAGGACATTCCATTATAAATGATTCTGAAAGAAATTTAGCGATTTCTAGTAGTGGATGGAATCCAGAGATTCAGTTTTTGCACGAGACTGCGTGAGAATTTGAACGTGCTGGGGGAGATGACTGAGAGCCAATGGCCAAAGTGACAGAAAGAACAGTCGGCATAGCAATGTGAATACCACCGATTAACAAAACCAGGATATTGTTGATTCCCTTCCTTCTGGAAATGCCCAACAACTTCTGTCGAGTGAACAAGATGAGCATCTTTACCAAAAAATGTATGAACACCAGTATCAATGACAACCGCCTCAATTTCTCCTAGCCAATCATCGCGGTGATAGATAAGCATTCTCAAATTTCCCATCAATAACTCCAGTCGCGAGATGACCTATAGGATCGATTCTCTTTCTTTTCAGATACGCGTGTAGAACTTGAAACAATGTTGTTTCGTCCTCGTTGCGAAGTTGCCCCGACAGAGTTAGAAGCTTGAATCTCTTCATGGCTTTCTCCAAATATTCGCACGCCGCCGCATACTGCCTTAGACCGACTAGAGTGCGGCCTTTCCTAAAGAGTAATTTCAGATTGCCAGTATCGATCCCAAGGACCTTGTCGCAATCCTTGAGTGCCAACTCAAATTCCTTCATCATGAAGCCTTGTCTCCGCCCTGTTGGAATAGGTGTGCAGGAGGCAGGTGTTGATATTATTATCGTCATCAGAAGACCCCTTATTGAGTGGCGTGGATGCGTTTTGTATAATGCTCGGCCTCCGCGTCCCATTGTTTGTCTCTGAAGTAGATGTTGCTCCTCTTCTTCGCCTGAATGGTAACGTCCCAACCATCATACCAATGGTAATGCCATCTGCCTTAATATTCGTCTCCCAGAGTCGGTTCCTGAGCGGCCTCTGACAATGCAACCTTCCTTCTCGCCGGGCAATTCATTTAAGTTCGCTCTGGACAAATTTATTTTGGACATTCTTTCAAGGATCGTTGATGTGCGTTTTGGCCAGTCAATTCTTCCACCTTTATAAAAATCCAAATCTGAAACAGCTGGGAAAATTTGGTTTTCTATGATCGATTCATTCCAGAATGCTAAAATTGTATAGTTGTTAACATCGTGCGAAAAATCGACAACGTCAACTAAAATATAATATTAAATATGTAACCATTCCATCTGTTGCCATTCTTTCGATCACACTTAGTTCTTCTTTCGAACTAACTCTTCCTTCAAGTTGTAAACCTTCTGGCATTCAATGGGATAATTTTAGGTATAATATGGCTCCTTCGAGTGTTCTTGCTGGGATATGATTTAATGTGTAACCATTGTAGGGAAGCAAAACTCTTCATGATGGCCGCTTGCCATTCTTTCGCCAAAACCTTCTTGATTGATCAGCTATGCAATTCAAAGAAAAACCAAATATCCTTGCAACATAATTCTTCGAAATCTGCTTGCAAAAGTAGATGACGTTGAATTGTATGAAAATGTACTGGTAGAGAAGGTTCTTCAGTTCGCGAAAGAAAAGATGCAGCTTATGGAGCTCTGAGAGGGTCTGCACTTTTACTATGACTGTTTCAATGCCAACTTCCTTAGCAATGGCTTTCGCTATGCCCCAATTGTCACCTGTGACCATAATTCTTTTCAATCCCAAGAGCTCAAAATACGCACAACGTCCTTTGCTTCTGGCTTCACTGGATTTGATATGGCGATAATTCTCACTACTTCTGTTTCGATTGCAACTAATACTCCTGTTCCGGCTTGTTGTTCAATAACTTGAAGATATTTATCAACATCTCCTGGAATAGAAATTCCTGATCCTACCATCATCTACATGTTGCCAACCACTACTTGCTTGCTGTTGACCACAACCCTGATGCCTTGGCCTGTCACACTTTGAAAGTCGTGTGCTTTGTAGAAGTTGGATTTGCTTGGCTCTTCTTCGTTTATTTTTTTTCTTGCATGCTCAACAATTTCCTTTGCCAGAGGATGTTCACTGTTAGTCTCGACTGAAGCAACTATATCATAGAAGGCAGTAGCAACAATCTTCTTTATTAACTTTGTGCCAATAACAACAAGGTTTCCCATAGTCAATGTTCCGGTCTTGTCAAACACGACACATTTTACCTTGTGTGCACTCTCAAGAGCTTGACCACCTTTGATAAGAACTCCTAGGGAGGCACCTTTTCCAGTACCTACCATAACAACAGTTGGTGTTGCCAAACCTAAAGCACATGGGCAGGCGATCACGAGCACAAAGATCCCAAATTGCAAAGCACGTTCAAATTCGTCCATTGAAGGGGGTATCCATGCCTTCGAGTATGATCCTACCTTTCCTGCTATGTACCATGCTAGCCAGGTGAAAATTGCCACCATCACGACCAGGGGAACAAATTTTTTGGAAATTCTATCCGCAATCATTTGAACTGGAGCTTTATTCATCTGGGCAGCTTCAACAAGCCTAACAATCTGTGAAAGAGCAGTTTCAGAACCTACATGAGTAGCTCTGATATGCAAACCTCCTACTTGATTCATGGTTCCTTTGAATACTTTATCACCAATCCTTTTTGTAACAGGTTGAGGTTCCCTTGCCAGTATACTTTCATTTACATGACTTTGACCCCAAATCACCAACCCATCTGTTGGTATCTTTTCGCCTGGAACAACTTTTAGAGTATCATTCTTCTGAATTAGTTCACTACTGATCTCGCGTTCGGCTCTGACTTTTCCATCATCATCCAATGTGAGCAAGGTTGCTGTGTCTGGAGCTAATTCCATCAGCTTTGCAATGGCTTCAGAAGTCTTGCCTTTGGCTAAAACTTTCAGCAACTTCCCTAGAAGAATGAAGGAGATTAGCACGACGCTTGTCTCAAAGAAGTCTGTACCTTTAAAGGTCTTTGAAGTCGCAGCTCTAACCAGTGAATAGAATGAATAAAAATAAGCTGCATTTGTCCCAAGGGCTACTAAAACATCCATATTAGCCGATCCATGTCTCAAGGATTTATAAGCACCAACATAAAATTTCCATCCAACTATGAATTGTACAGGTGTACATAAAATCCATCTCAAGAGCTCCTCTGTTAAGGTCCTAACCCGCACATAGGTAGATCAATGTATTCGGATGTAATAAAGGTCAATATTAATAAGACCTTTCAATAAAATAGAATAAGGCGGATGTAAGAAGACCTAATAGAAGCTTCCGCTTC
>JASDQU010735605.1:227933-240812 GCA_032191745.1 Picea mariana | reverse complement strand
CCATACTTGATCAATCAATACTGGTTGGCTCTCAACATGAAGATTGCATCCCTCATATACATGTAGGGAATTCCAAACACTACTCCACATACATCAAGGGGTACTACATCTAATTCCACTTCATGCACAAAATCAACACTTATATCAAATCTAGTATTACACTGTTTCGTTACCTTTACCTTTGCATCCTTGTTTACCTAACCCAATGGATAGGGGCTAGGATGATCGCGAGCCTCCAATCCAAGCTTGCTGACTAGATCCACTGCTATGAAATTAGATTGTGCACCAGAGTCGAATAGAGCATCTGTCTTGGTCTTCTTGACCTGAATCTTGATGTGGAACAACTTGGTCATCTCTTTCTCTTTCTGGTGATGAAGGCTACTCAAATTCACTTTCTTTTTCATAGATGTGTAGACAATATTTTCATCCACAACAGAGCTACTTTCAACACGATTGCTTGAGTATGTGGCTAAAAGTTTCTTTTTTTTTCGTCCTTCTTGCGGTTCTTCGAGTTTAGCTCTAGATGTAGTTTCCAACATTTTTCCTAAGTGAGACCATCAAAGTTGCGATGATTTAAATGGTTGTTGGTATCTTTCGATTGATGTGCAATGGATGTTGTCTTCTTACCTTTTCTACCTTTCCACTTCTTCTTCCCCTCATTGGAAGCTTCCAGGTGCTCTTTCTTCTTCGAACCACTTGGCCGCTCCTTGTTCTGGCCTATGTACTATGCCTCTACACATGCCTCATCCACTATCCTTGGCCCTAAGAGCATCACACGATTTCATAGATGAATATGTAAACCCCCTAGATACTTGATGAGTACACATAGTTTCTTGGGAGAGATACCTAGCACGATGGTCATCTTTTTGAAGTCAATGGTGTACTCTTGTACACTCTGCCCCCGCCTTTGCTTGAATTAGTGCCACTAGATCAATCGATCTTCTACATACACGATAGGGTAGAATTGGGACTTGATGGAGGTTTTGAAGTCCTCCCACCTCGTAAATTGTAGATCACCCTCTATACTAAGTGTTTTCATGTGGCTTTCCCACCATGTTAAAGCATGGTCATCTAACTTCATTCTAGCAAATGACATATTCTTCCCTTCATCTAAATGGTGAATGCTAAAATAAAATTCTAGTTGTTGAAACCAATGCCTAAGTTTCAATGCATCAATCTCACCTTGTTATGGATTTATGTCCACTTTCGCTTCCATCTTTAATAGGGACTGTGAAGGGTTCACACCACTCGAACTCGATTACTCTTTCTCGGATTCTTTCTGCTACTCCTTTCTTGACTCTTCCCGATCTTCCGATTTTCCCTTCGATCCATTCTCTGAGTTAGAGCCTGCATCATCTCCGAATGGTTCAAGCTTGCTTGCTAGTGTCGCCATGTGGAGGTTCATATCGCAACAGATTTCGACAACTTGTGCTTCCAACCTCTCAAATCTCTCTTCTACTGGATCTCGAGGGTTTTTATAAATAGATTCATCCACTATGGCTAGGGTTTCTATGAACTCTTTTTAAGATGATTCCTCGATCCAACAACTTCCCATAAATACCCAAAAGAAAAATCCGCTCTGATACCGATATGATCTGTAAACTGCCGTGGATATTCCACTAGAAAAGTTCGTCACAACAGATCTAACAAAATATTGAAATCTTTACTACTAAGGTTATTTTTCGTTTAGATCTATAGAATATTTAGTTGTTGATTTTCTACTTAGGCATGAAATAGATAAAATGCAGAAAAAGAGAACAATAAAATAAAATCACCCCATCAAAAAATCAATACAATATATGACATGAGAAGCCAAATATAGGAGAAAACCAAGCTAGAAGGTGAGGCTTCTTTGCTCTCTTTTCTCTATTATAGAAACAATGCAAGTATAAAGAAAGAGACACTCTTTGTGGAGTTGCCTTTGAAATGTGGCATGTATCACTTCTATATAATCTCTCCTCCTCTTTTATTCTCACAAAATACCACTCTCAGATGTTTTGCTCAGCTATGGAACAAGATACAATGCAAAAGAATGGAACCCCTTATCCTACTAGTGGCTCGGTATTTAACATAGCCCGATAGCCATTTAGGGGTAGGTTTTTGACTTTCTCAACCCTCAATTGTGGTAGAGTTTTGGACCTTCTAGAATCTTATTTAAATTCCTCAGGTTGCTAACCCCATATGCATGAGTAATAGGGTATGACGTGGCATCCTATCGTACCATGGTAGTCAACATGATACGTTAACTTGCGGGAGGCATAAGTTTTTCATATGAACTCTGATTGATGCACAGTCTGCACCATTGGAAATGTATTGGAATGTAGAACACCAAGTAGTTAGTGGGCATAAGTTCCAAACACAAGAACCCCAAAAAACATCATTTAATGCCTCAAAATGGCTTAAGAAGGTTCCATACCCTAGTTTTCCAAACTGGGACCTGCCACTAAAATGGCCATGCAAGCTGATTCCTACAATTTTTTCCGCTCTGAAAGGATCAAAATAGATGACAAAAAATATAATGATCTATTTTGGATCATACCTCCCCATTTAGTGAAGCTTTTGGTCCCCAAAATCTTTACTGAATGAGATGAGGAAATTTTTCCTCTACCTTCTCCTTGGATTACCACTTTGCTTTTCTTGGAAGTTGTCCTTTAAACCCAGTCTTCTAAAGGTCATGATGCCCCTGTCTTGTAGCTCTGGAATGCTTCTGCAGAACTGTGTCCTATGCCAACTTTGCCTGAGCATTTGGTGCTAAGTCCTGTATGGGAGGTTGGACCTACTCATCCTCCTGATCCAACATGGAAGGCTCATAAAGTTTGAGATTCTCCACATTCAGTACTGTGTAAATGCATGTTATGGGGGTAGAATGATTTTGTAGATTCTCCACATTCAGTATTGTCCAAAATGAACTAAGAAATAAGGTATCCCTATCTGACATGATGCTACTTAGTATCCCAAAGTGCACCCATACCTATTTAAAGAAAAATTTTGTTTCTTCCTGTCTCTTGATGGTATTTTTGAAGGCATGAGAATGCACATTTTGTTTAACCTGTCAACTACCAAAAATAAATAGTCATTTCCCTTCCGCGTGGTTGGTAATTTTCCCACAAAATCCATGGAATTTCCCAAGGTCGAGTGGGTACATGTAAGCGATGGTATAGAACTTGCTTCCTATTACTGAGCTTGTTGGTACAACAAAGTATACATCCTCTAATATACCATGTTGCATCTTCTTGTATTCTAGGTTAGTACACATACCTTTGTAAATTGGAAACTGTCTTACCAACACCAAAATGTCTTGCAACCTTGGAGGTGTGAGCCTCTCTTTTAAGCTGCAGTCATTCACCTTTAGAGACACAGAGCTTGTCAAGCTGTAGAGTAAACCATTCTAGAAATGATAGTCAACCTATTTGTCACCTTATTCCATATGAATTTGGATCTATAGTTGTTGAAACACCTCCTTGAAATCCTCATCGTTTGTGTATGACACTTTGTATGCATCATGGGTAAAATGATCCACATGCATCAGAGTTCCCAAGGCTGTAGTGTTGGATGTGGGTGGCCATGAAGGCATGTCTGCCAACTTATTTTTTCTACCCTTCTTATACTTGATGACTATATGAGATTTTAGTAAGAACCCCATACACTTGTAATGCCTTGTTTGTTGTAGCTTACTCCGGGCTTGCAAATACTGCAGTGGTTGGTGATATGTGTGGGTGATGGTATCCTTTCCCATCAGATAATGCTTCCACTTCTTGACAACTTGAATCAGGGCATAGAGTTCCTTGTCATAGGCAGGGTAGTTGAGAACTGCCCCATGAAATGTTTCATAATGATAGTAGATTGTCCTTCCTCCTTGCATCAATATTGCTCCCATGGCATACCCACTTGCATCTGTCTCCACTTCGAAGAGATTCTGCAAGTTTAGTAGTGCAAGAATTGGTGCTTGATTGATCTTTCTTTTCAACACATCAAAGGCCTTTTGTTGATTCTTCCCCCACTGAAAACTTTTACCACTAGCTGTTATGGCGTGGAGTGGTGCATCTACTGTTGAAATTGAAGCTAAGAACTTCCACAAGTATTGTGCTGCCCCAACAAAAATCCTAAATTCAATGAAATTTGTAGGAACTGGCCATTTCATAATGGCCTCCATATTCACAGGATCTATCTTGAGCTCCCCTCCACCAATCACATACCCCAAATACAACAAATACTGTTGAGAAAACTTGCATTTATTGAGATTGGCATGCAACTGGTGTTTTTTCAAAGTCTCTAACACCTACATAAGATGCGAGATGTGCTCCTTCGAGGTAGCGTTATAAACCAGTAGATCATCCAAATAAACAATAACAAATGAATATAGATAAGGGCATCAAACATCATTCATTAGTCTCATAAATGTAGACAGTGTGTTGCATAAACCGAATGGCATAACCAACCACTCATACAAACCTTGCCTTGTCTTGAAGCTGGTATTTCTAGTATATTCTTCTTTGAATCATACCTCGTGATATCCTGATTTCAAATCCAACTTGATGAAGTACTTCACATGTTGCAATTGGTCCAACAGATCATCGAACCTTGGCTGAGAGTACCTGTTCTTTAGTGTAATCTCATTCAATGCCCTGTAATCGATACACATTTTCCAATTTTGAATCCATCCTTCTTGGGTACAATTATGATGGGTGACCCACAATGTGAGGTACTTGGTCGAATCACACCCTAATCCAACAACTGTTACAATTGATTCTTCACTTCATTCGCTTCTAGAACAAACTGTCTATACAACCCAATATTTGACAATGGGGAGTCTAGAAATAATTTTGTTTCATGCAAAAATAAACAAAATACATAACTGATGTGTAGTGGCTATTGTCTTCTTATATTCCCCCCCTTTCCAATTCTTATTCCCCTCCTTGCAATCTTCCTGGTGCTCTTTCTACTTTGAACCACTTGGTTTCCCCTTCTTTTGCGCTATATTTTCTAGGTACTGTGCTTGTACACGTGGCTCATCCATTGTCTTTAGCTTCAAGAGCATCACCTACTTTCGTATATGACTGCGTAAACCCCCTAGATAATTGAGGAGTACATCTAGGTTCTTGGGAGAGATACACAACATGATGGCCATCTTTTTGAACTCAGTGGTGTACTCATGTACACTCTGCCCCTGCCTTTGCTTAAAGTAGTGCCACTGGATCCATTGGTCCTCTACATACCCAATAGTGTAGAATTGGGACTCGATGAGGGTTTTGAAGTCCTCCCACCCAGTTACTAGCGGATCACCCTCTATCCTAAGTGTTTTTGTGTAGTTTTCCCACTAGGTTAAAGCATGGCCCTCTAACTTCAATTTAGTAGTTGAAATCTTATGTTATTCTTCTATATGATGAACTCTAAAATAAACTTCTAGTTGTTGCAACCAATGATTAAGTTTCAATGCATTGATCTCACCTTGGTATGGATTTATGTCCACTTTTGCTTCCATCTTGAATAGGGACTGTGAAGGGTTGACACCACTCAAACTCGACTGCTTTTTCTTAAATTCTTTTTGCTACTCTTTTTCTGAGTCTACCTAATCTTCTGATTCCCCCTCCGATCTATTATCTGAGTTAGAGCCTCCATTATCTTCGAACTGTCTGAGCTTGCTTCCTATAGTCACCATGAGGAGGTTCATATTGCGACTGATGTCGAAAACTTGCACTTCCAACCTCTCAAATCTCTCTTATGCTAGATCTCGAGGGTTTTTATGAACATATTCATCTGCCATGGCTAGGGTTTTTGTGACTTCTCTTTAAGTCGATTCTTGGATCCTTCAACTTCCCACAAATACCCAAAAGAAAAACTTTCTCTGATAGCAATATGATATGTAAATTACCATGGATATTCCACTGGAATAATTTTTCGCAACAAATCTAACAAAATACTGAAATCTTTACTATTAAGGTTATTTTTCCTTTAGATCTCCAGAATATTTAGTTATTGATTTTATGCTTATGCATGAAATAGATAAAATATAGAAAATAGAGAATAGTAAAATACAATCACACCATCCACAAGTAAACACAAGATTTGACCTGGGAAACCCAATACGAGAGAAAACCCAACTCGAAGGTGAGGCTGCTCTGCTCTCTTTTCTCTGGTATAGAAATGAAGCAAGTACAAAGAAAGGGGCACTCTCTTTGGAGTTGCCTTTGAATTGTGGCCTATGTGGCTACTACAGAATCTCTCCTCTTATGTTATGCTCACATAATACCACTCTTAGAGGTTTTTCTTAGCTATGGAACTAGATACAATGCAAAAGAATGGAACCCCTTCTCCTCCTAGTGACCCGTTATTTAACATAGCCAAATAGCCATCTAGAGCTAGGTTTTTTACTTCCTCAATCCTCAATTGTGGTAAGGTTTTGAACCTTCTAGAATCTTCTTGAAATTCTTCACGTGGCTAGATCCATATATGAGTAATGGGGAATGACGTGGCATCATCTCGTACCATTGTGAGAAATACGATAGGTCAACATGCGAGAGGCATAACTTTTGCATACGAATTCCAATTGACCCTTAGTTTGCACTGCCTGGTTTGCACCATTAGACAGGTCTTGGAGTGTAGAACACTATTAAGGGGGTGAGTGCAAGTTCCAGACTCTAGAACCCCAAAAAACATCATTTAATGGTTCAAAATGGCTTAGGAAGGTTCCAGACCCCAATTTTCCAAACTGGCACCTGCCACAAAAATGGCCCTGCAAGTTGATTCCAGTTTTTTCCAGTCAGAAAGGATTGAGATAGATGAAAAACAATATAATGATCCATTTCAGATTAGATGGGTTAGCTTGAGTGATTGAGAGTTATGCATAACATACAAGAGATCTTTTGGTCAAGTCTACAGGGTAGTTTCCTTTGCCTAAATGAGCTTCGTTCAATGTTTATGTTTGATTAGGCATAACAAATATACCTAGCTAGTTTACCCTGGATACCATCCTCAAAATGAGGAGAAATGCCTAAATATTTTTCTGGAGATCTACATTCCAAAATTTAAAAAAGTTGATGAAAAAAACCAAAAAAACCCTTAAAAAAGTAGTCATTTTTACATTCATAACAATGACAATGACATTAAACATGCAAATATTTACATTTTTTATATTTGTATTTTAATAATCAAGAATCCAATTACAAAGGCCCCAATATTTGAGAAGTTACATTTTATATGAAAATAAGCCTAAAGTAAAAATCAAATATGATGTAATGGTGAAATAAAATATGAAATCCCATATGCATAACAACAAAACAATGCTAACAACTTGAATGAGGAAGAGAATAGGGTGATGTGTGATAAGGATTTCTTGGAATATTTCACAAACAATGCTAACAACTTGCACGAGGAAGAGAATAGGGTGATGCGTGATAAGGATTTCTTGGAATATTTCACTTTGAACTAGACATTTATTTTAAATAATGATAGGAGAAAAGGAAATACTTTGTCTTACACTCATTACATCATCTTTTTCATTTTATTCATAATTACATCATCTTCACCATCTTGTACATTCCTTTCATGCATTTATGGATTTGGACTTTTTATACTTGTACATTCCTTTCATGCATTTATGGATTTGGACTTTTTATACTTGTACATTCCTTTCATGCATTTATAGATTTGGACTTTTTATACTATGAAAATGCATTTCTTTTATAAATTAAGTTGCATATATTCTTGGAGAAACATAAGTAAGTAAATTTCCAAACAGAGTAGGTGTTTACCTTATTTGCTATTTTATTAACATATTGTGAGGAGGATTCTACTTGTCATAATCTTTGGCATAACAACAATTATTAAAGAGGAAACTTGTTCTAATCTAGTTAGGATTTAGGATTGGTAGGGGTGTTGGATATTATGTGTAGGAATATTTTCTTTTCAATTGATTAAGTCATGCTAGTTTTATTGTGGTTTTATATGACCTTATTGGGTTTGTCAGCTTAATTAAGACTTTTTCCAAATTTACATTATTTATGATTTATAATATGTGTAATCTATTTTACGACTCTATTTGAGTCTTTGGGTTTTTGCATATGATAAATCTACATATTTTTAATTTAACCCTTGTCATAATATGGTCTTTAGATTGGGGTGGTTCATCTTAAAAAAGATCTTATCACTCGGTGATGAATCTTCCTCAAGTAATTATTCAATTTCTTTCTTGCAAAATAAATATTACGTTGAATCCATAATGCAATTATTTTTTTGGTTCATATGATTAAGTTTATAACTTTAGTTGACATGCAACATTACAATAAGTTTTTCTAAATTTATTTTTAAAATCATAAATTTTTACTCTCTTGTAATAATTGATTATCTCTTCTAAAATTATTTTTATTTTTATAATTATAACTTGTGGATGGAATAAATTCTATAACTACACTTATATCAAAGATATTTTTTAATTTATGACTTTAGTTTACATGCAACATTACAATAAGGTTTTTTTAAATCTATTTTTAAAATCATAGATTTTTACTTTCTTTATGTTGTGATAATGAATTATCTCTTCTAAAATTATTTTTGTTTTTATAATTATTGTGATAATAAATGATCTCTTTTAATTTTTATCTTAATAATTATAACTTTTTTCTAAATCTATTTTTAAAATCATAAATTTTTACTCTCTTTTATGTTGTGATAATGAATTATCTCTTCTATTTTTTTTTTTTATAATTGTTATTATGTTGTGATAATGAATTATCTCTTCTATTTTTTTTTTTATAATTGTTATGATAATGAATTATCTGTAAAATTATTTTTATTTTTATAATTATAACTTGAGGATGAAATAAATTCAATAACTACACTTATATCAAGGATATTTTTCAATGACCAATGGCAAAATGTTTGTGCATACTTCATTCAATTGATAGTTTACCCAAGTGTGGGTTGTTTGGTTAAGAACCACCTAAGTACAATATTTCTATTTGGTTAAGAACCACCTAAGTACGTGACCCTTGAGATTTGGTTAAAGTGCTTCCATATTCAAAGGGTTACAATGGTGTGTTTGTTGTTCATCATTGGTACATGTGCACTAGTTAATTGGTATACGTGTTCAAAGATCCTTTGAGGTATATTTGATCTCTACCACACGGTGGAATGTGATTTGATATGTGATACTTTAAAGTAATGTAATGAATTACTTTTAATTATTAGTAAATAATTTGAATTAATGATTTAAAAAATAATGAAATTTACATGTTAGGTTTATTGATATTTTAAAACTTCACAAAATATTTAGAGGATAGCATAAATTTATAATATTTATATTTAAAATTAAATTACAAAATATTTAGAGGATAGCATAAATTTATAATATTTATATTTAAAATTAAATTGTGTAATTTTTAAATGTAATTTTAATTTATAAGTTATTTATAAAATAAAATAAATTTAATAATAATTACGAGTGAATTTTTAAAAATAAGTAAATGCATATAAATTTGTTATGTAAGAGTAAAATAAAAAGCAGATGTTTAAAGAGTATTTGTTTGAAAGAAGTGTGTATTTAGTGTAATAATACCTCCTCAACAATTTTAATAATAACAATATCCAAATTCAATATTTGAAACCAACGGTGTGTAATGGGATTTGTCTCCTCCCAACCTCATTCCTTGAACCGTTGAGTGGAAGGTCCATTGATCCCATAATGAGTGACACCATACCATTATTCTCTTTGATTTTAGACTCATCAATCGATAATCTTAACTACTTTTGAAAATCCTCAAGACCTCATCCATTGATCTCTACAATCTCTATATCCTCTCCTCACAATTGAGATAGGAGTGCATAACCCCCCAACTCCTCTTTCTCACCTCTATTTTTCATACAATTGTGCACATCACTATGATAATTACACATGCAAGTAATCGTTTAAAAATGAATGTAATTTCTCTAAAATTATCGAAGTGACTAATTATATGCACATACACACAATTTTCACATTTTTAATTAAATATTTATTCATGCAAATATTAATTACCAGGTGTATATATTCATTTAAATAATCATTTTTAAACATTTAATTACTAGATGCGCACAAGGAACTCATAAAACAAAACGCACATTTAATATAAAATTACTAGTATGCAAACACATGATGTGACGTGTGGCCACCACATGAAAACTCCGCATGTGCATTGATGCTCAACGATAAATCCCTTTACACTATATGCTTTTAAAAATGCAAAATGAAGAAGCAAGTCAACATACCCCTAAGATGCTACATGCTCTTTTATTCCATAATTGCAAGTGCACATAAATTTAAATATAATTAACGAGTCACGTACTACACACAATCCACCACCACTTTTGTCATACTCGACTATTTGTAGTCACCATCAACCCATCCTTGGTGCTTGAATGGTGTCGCTCTCCATGTCACATGCCTCTTTATTGAGACCAATGTTTTATATGTCCACTATCATATTGTAGTATTAAATGTAATATACCAGATATAAAAAGTATGCAGAACATAAATAAAATGCTAGAAATGGAAGAATAACAGTAATATAACCAAAACAATCACCACAATAACACTGAAATGATATAAGAATAACAACATAAATAACACTTTGATTCTGAGAGCAATGTTCACAGGCCTCTTCGAGGGGGCAACCTCCAGTCGAGCAGAGCTCTATTACAATAATCTCCAAGATAGGGATCTCATACCCTCGACTCCTATTTATACTAAATATGTCTATCAAAAGAAGCATCTAGAGGAAGATCCTTCTA
Source organism: Picea mariana (assembly GCA_032191745.1). Taxonomy (NCBI): domain Eukaryota; kingdom Viridiplantae; phylum Streptophyta; class Pinopsida; order Pinales; family Pinaceae; genus Picea; species Picea mariana. The sequence goes on along the minus strand of JASDQU010735605.1, from coordinate 230,048 downwards.
GAAGTGGAAGCTTCTATTAGGTCTTCTTACATTCGACTTATTCTATTTTATTGCAAGGCCTTATTAATATTGACCTTTATTACATCCAAATATATTGTTCTACCTATGTGCAGGTTAGGACCCTAACATGTCCTCCCCCTTAAAAAACAACCTTGTCCTCAAGGCTTGAGATGTGGAAATTGCTGCAAAATGGTAGCTGGTTCCCAAGTGGCGTCTGCTGGAGTTGTATCTTTCCACTGGACTAACACTTCCTTGATGGTTTTCTGACACAGGCAACGCTCACGCTGGTCCAAAACTGCTTGTGGTAGCCAAATGGATCTTTCTTCGGCTAACAAGGTTGGTTTGAATTTGTCACTTAGTTCCAATCACCTTCTTTAAGCATGAAACATGAAAAATAGGATGTAGCTTCGAATGACTGGGAAAAGCTAACTGATAGGCTACTTGTCCCACACGCTTGAGAATGGTATAAGGACCATAAAATTTGGGTGCCAGCTTCTAACAATGCTTGGCCTTGAGGGGAGTTTGCTTGTAAGGTTGCAATCGAAGAAACACCTGATCCCCTTCGGMAAATTGACGTTCAGAGCGACCTTGATATGCTTGTTGCTTCATGCGATTCTGTGCCATGACCAAATTCTCTTTGAGGGTACGAAGAATAGCCTCTTGAACTGTAACTGCTTGGTCAACCGCCTGGACCTTTGAGACACCAGGTATGTATGAGAAAATTGAAGGTGGCTTCTGTCCATATACTKCTTCAAAAGGAGTCATGTGTGTAGCTGTATGGCATGAAGTGTTGTACCACCATTYAGCTAGGGGTAACCATTGAGCCCATTGATTTTGATTTTCCGAGGCAAAACACCTCAAATATGTTTCCAAACACTTGTTGACAACTTTCGTTTGACCATCAGTCTGGGGATGATAAGCTGTACTGAGATGGAATTGGGTGCCTTGTAGCTTGAAMAATTCTTGCCAAAAATTGCTTGTGAAAGTTGGGTCGCGATAAAAAACAATAGAGTGTGGCATGCCATGAAGCTTGAAGACCCGATCCATGAAAATTTGAGCCACCGTGGATGCTGTAAATGAGTGTTGAAGAGTGCAGACATGAGCATACTTGGAAAGGCGATCAACAACCACCATGATGACTGATTTATTTCCTGATTTGGGTAAGCCTGTAATAAAATCCATAGAGATATCCTTCCAAATAGCAGGTGGAATCAGAAGCGGTTGTAGTATGCCCAGATATTTGACTGTTTCTCCCTTGTTGCGTTGACACACATCACATTCAGTGACAAAATTATGGATGTCTTGTTTCATACCATCCCAGAAAAAGGAACATTTGACCCTGTCATAGGTTTTGGTGAACCCGGAGTGCCCCGTTGTGGGTGCAGCATGAAGCTCAGAAAGTACAATGGATTTAAGCTTTGATTGTTTACTTAAATACAAACGACCTTTGTATCGAAGCTCATCATGGAGCTAAGAGTACCCAGGGGAAGCTGGAGCATTGGACTGCAATTGTTGGATCATATGCGAACTTTTGGGATCTTGTAGCCATTCCTGGCAAACGGCTTGGAGCCAATCTGGTAAAATGAAGGAAAGAGAAAAAAGGGAACCTTCATCTTCATATTTTTGGGAAAGTGCATTCACCACCACATTGTCTTTGCCTTTCTTGTAAATGATCTCATAATCATATCCAAAGATCTTAGTCGCCCATTTTTGTTGCTCCGGGGAGGAAATGCGTTGTTCCAAAAAATACTTGAGGCTTTGATGGTCTGTCTTAATTTGGAAACATTTCCCCAATAGATAAGGGTGCCACAGATCAACGACATGCATAATAACCAACATTTCCTTTTCATATATTGATTTTCCCAGATTTCTTTAAGATATTTGTTTGCTGGTAAAGGCCAAAGGCCGACCCTCTTGCATAAGGACATCACCAATTCCTTTCCCTGAGGCATCACATTCCAAGACAAAGGTCTTTGTGAAATAAGGAAGGGCCAGGATTGGAGTGGTGCACATGGCCATCTTCAAGGTTTGAAAAGCTTGAGCAGTGGCTGGAGTCCAAGTGAAAGAGTTCTTTTTTAGGAGAGCAGTGAGAGGTGTTGCAATCTTTCCATAATT
>JASDQU010735605.1:210944-224470 GCA_032191745.1 Picea mariana | reverse complement strand
GTGGGGTAAAAAATTTTGCCGAAAAATGATATGTATGAATGTGATAAGGGTGAAGAGATCAATCCAATGGAATAGGTCTCAAATAATGGTGAAACAATTTCCATAAGAATACTCCGGTCTGAAGAATACTACAGTGATGAAATGCCCAAATTCTTAACCAAGAAGAAATGTGTAGTTACTTGGCAACCCAAACACAGTTGCACGACAATAGATCTTGTCTGTTTTGATTTTTTTTATGTTGTTGTCCCCAAGGTTTAGGTATTCAAGGGTTCTACAGACAAGGGTTTTCCATGTGCTATAGCTCTCTGATATACGTGCAGGGTCCAACAGTAGTACTCGGCCCAATATCTCAGGGCACTAACTAAGAAGGATAGACCATACCCTTAGTTGTACTACCTAACTACCCAGGTACTAGAGAGTATCTTCCCAAGTGTTGTTCTCGGTGGCACTATAGCAGTCAGGCGACCGATCGGTTTATCTAAAGAGGGCTTCAAGAAATCTAGGCCGATCCGTACACAGGTGCTATCTGATGCGCTACCACTCGAAGGGGTACCAACATGGGTTACAAGGGTGGCCAACAGATGTGCGCTTAAGAACCACTTGTATTTCCTACGTGTATGAATCTCTCAACTGTGGGTTTATACGCGTAACGACATATCTCCATGGCTTAAAGATGCCGGAATACGTCTCTACCTTGAAAAAAAAATTACCCACAATTTCTGGCAAGGAAAGTGCTCTGATACCACTTGTAATATACAATATATAAAAAGTATGCAGAACATAAATAAAATGCTAGAAATGGAAGAATAACAGTAATATAACTAGAACAATCACCACAATAACACTAAAATGATATAAGAATAACAACATAAATAACACTTTGATTCTAAGAGTAATGTTCACAGGCCTCTTCGAGGGGGCAACCTCTAGTCAAGCAGAGCTCTATTACAATAATCTCCAAGATAGGGTTCTCATACCCTAGACTCCTATTTATACTAAATATGTCTATCAAAAGAAGCATCTAGAGGAAGATCCTTCTAGAAGCAAAAGCTTCTATTAGGTCTTCTTACATTTGACTTATTCTATTTTATTGCAAGTCCTTATTAATATTGACTTTTATTACATCCGGATATATTGTTCTACCTATGTGCCAGTTAGAACCCTAACATTAAAAGTCATCACATGCGTCAACTATAGGAGGCATGATCACAACTCATGGGAAGTCACATCACAACTCCAGGGAAGTGCAAGGAAAACTCTAGCCATATTCCATATTTATGGTCAGTCGAGTTGCCTCATGCCCCCCCCCCATCATTTGTTGATCAGTAAACGAGAGGCTTATAACCCACTCTCTTCACCAACACAGAGACTCTGCGAAAATTTAATTTCTGATCTCTGTCTCAGTCTTGTATTTAGAGCTCTATCTGCACAAGAACCCCTAGGCATCTGTTTCTCTGTGTTTCTGTATAATCTCTCTTCTTTTCTGCTACAAATATTCTGAAGCTAGTGAACATATTATGATGCTATGGGGTTCTATGTCCACGGTGTAGCGTCTACCCTTTTAATCATTACAAGGTCCCCTTTGTGCAACCAATGGAAACAAGCGACTGCAATCCCTTCCATTCTCAGAATATATACACATAAGGAATTAGATGCCAATGCAACAATGAAAACTCATTGTTCTTAAGGAGCTAATCAATCTTGGGTCTCTACTCTAGATAGTTTGATGTCCAGTGGCTTGTATTTATGCTCATCACTCAGTTATAAGGCCCATATTCACCAAGATAGATGAATCGAACAAGAGACAACCTAATCAACTGGAGCATAATCCAATTCGACTAGTAAGTGAAGTTGGCTAAATAAATAAGGGAAAAATCAATCTGATGGAATGAATTGACCAACAACAAAGAAAACTACTCAATGTTTGAGTTGGGTCGACTGGAAGAGGAGAGAAATGATCATAGGGAGAATTGGAAATCGATGATGAACGTAAATGTCTAAAGGGTGAATTGGTAATCGACGATGAACATAAATGTCTAAAGGGCGAATTGGACAACCCAAAACATCTAAAAAATGTCTAGGCATAATCTAAACATGCCCGACAACATTTAAATTCACCCAACAACTTCTAAGCTCATGAAAGTAGTAATTTACCCAAAAACCTTTAGATATGCCCAACAACTTCTAAATATGCCCAAGCTATTTGAAATTTGCTTAACAACTTTAAAAAATGACCAACAAGATCTAAAACACTGAGAAACCTCTTAGAAATGCACAACAAAATGGTGGCTCGTCCAAGTCGATTCGAATGAAAATAAGGTTGGAAGAAAGGAAAGTCGACCAAGTTGGGTCGATCACAGGAGTCAAACTGACTAAAAGAGAACCCAATCGAAGTGTGGGCGAAATGCGTCGACTAGGAATGATTGTTGGTTGAATGAAGAAGGGTGAAGTCAACCAAGAAAGAACCCCGTCAGAAATGGGTTGACCTAAAATTAAAATAAATAGTTAGAGGTGAATTCAACGACCAACAACGAACGAAAAACCTTGGAAACAACTAAAGATAAAATGTGAAGGGCGAATTTAACAACCAACGACATGTAAAAATGCTTGGGGGGAGGAATTGACAACCTACTTCTTAGAAAAACGTTTTGGGGAGATTTTGGAAACCCACAGTGAGTAAAAAAGTCTTGGGGGTCAAGTCCGACATTCGACATCAGAGGAAAATGTTTCTGGAGAAATTGGTAGTGAGTGAAACTGTAAAAACGTGTATATGGTTTGTGGGTAGCTAATGGATTCCAAAACAACCCCAACCTTTGATATATATGTCGTCTAAGATTTATGGGCAAAGGGAAAACAACCCAACACTAAAAACTTAGACCCAATGGTATTCAAGTCGACCGGAGGGAGCTAAGTTGATGACCAAATAAAGGAATCAACCAATAAGAGAATTTAATTAGCCCATGAATAATTCAACTACCCAGGGAGAAATGAATATAGTCCTCGTAGATACAAATGCCTTAGCAATTAATTTAGATTCCCAGGCAATGTAAACTCGTATGATAAACAAATTTCAATAGTCATCAATCTTCGACTTTGATAGGGAATGAACGAGGGACATTCTAGAACGGTCGTGGTTCTTCATTTCCATTAAAATCTAATTATAGGAAACCATTAATATAAACACACGAGAACCCATTTTTCATCTCATAAATGAAGTAAACAACAAACTAATACTCTAGTGAAATCTAACACAACCAATCACCAATGAACTCAAAAGTTTTTCATTGGAAACCAAATAGGGAAAAACTAGCTTTGAATGGGGCTCAATATTTTCATTATGGAAATATTTGGTTACACTACATTCATGGCTTCGATGCCTCTTCCTCTCTCGACCAAAAGACCCAATGCAAATGAGAGTGAGGGAAGAAATAGGGAGAGCTAGGGGCAGGGGGAAGGCCAACAAACCTGACCCTTCATTTCCCATTCCTCAACCTTCTCTCCTGTTCAATTATTAAATTACATTTAATTTTGCATTTTCCTCTCATGTTCTCAAGTTTTTGTCCTATTAGACTCTTCAAATTTACATTGCTTTACAAGGTTTATTGACATTCATTAATTGTCAATTGCTGAGTCTTACACCCATCCATCGATCTTGTTTAGGATTTCACCTCCTTATTGAGAGGCTTTTGGTCCCCAAAAGCTCAAGGAAACCAATATGGATCCATGTACTTCTATTTGTTCCTTTGGAACCTTGGAAAGTTGGATTTAACAACCAACAATTGAAGAGAAAACGTGAAGGGTGAATTTGACAACCAATGACATGTAAAAATGCTTGGAGGGAGACATCAAAAACCAACTGTGTAGGAAAACGTTTTGGGGCGATTTTGGCAACCCACAGTGAGTCAAAATCTCTTGGGGGTCGAGTCTGACATTTAGCGACAGAGGAAAACGTTTGGGGCAAAATTGGTAGTGGGTGAAACTGTAAAAACATGTATATGGTTCGTGGGTAGCTAATGGATGTCCAAACAACCCCAACCTTTGATATATATGTCGTCTAAGATTTATGGGCGAAGGGAAAACACCTGAACACTAAAAATTTTGACCCAATGGTATTCAAGTCGATTGGAGGGAGCTAAGTCGACGACCAAATAAAGGAATCAACCAACAAGAGAATTTAATCAACCTATGAACAATTCAACTACCTAGGGAGAAAGGAATATAGTCACTGTAGATAAAAATGCCTTAGCAATTAGTTTAGATTCCCAGGCAATGTAAACTCGTTTGATAAACAAATTTCAATAGTCATCAATCTTTGAATTTGATAGGGAATGAACGATGGACATTCCAGAATGGTCGTGGTTCTTCATTTCCATTAAAACCCAATTACATGCAACCATTAAGATAAACACATGGGAATCCATTTTTCATCTCATAAATGAAATAAACAACAAACTAATACTCAACATAGTGAAATCTAACACAACTAGTCACCAATGAACTCAAAAGTTTTGCATTGGAAACCCAACCGGGAAAAAACAACTTTGAATGCAGCTAAATATTTTCATTATGACAATCTCTGGTTACATTGCTTTCATGGCTTCGATGCCTCTTCCTCTCTCAACCAAAAGACCCATTGCAAATGAGAGTGAGGGAAGAAACAAGGAGAACTCGGGGCAAAGGGAAGGCCAATAGACCCGACCCTTCATTTCCCATACCTCAACTTTCTCTCTTGTTCAATTATTAAATTACATTTAATTCTACATTTTCCTCTCATGTTCTCATTTTTTTTTGTCCTATTATACTTTTCAAATTTACATTGCTTTACAAGGTTTATTGACATTCATTAATTGAGTCTTACACCCATATGCCGATCCGGATCCATTTCATATCATTTACAAAATTCCTAAGGCTTCTCATGCGTTAGAGTAGCCGATACTAAATTAGTGATCACATCATACCTGTTTATAATCTGTTTTATGATAATTTTACTAAAATCCTTCATGAATATTGACTCCCATAAGATCTATCATTGAAATGAATCTCCTAGACCATGGAGTGACTATCCTTTAAGCTCTCACTTACATCATAACAACAAAACACCAAGTCATAACATGTATTTAATCATACACAACTTGTGTCAAATCATTTTCTCCACGTGACTTTCATATGACTAACATAAATCACATACATTGATAGTACCTAGTCATCTCCATATTGTCCCGTGAGGCCCACGTGTCTACATTAAAATCTTAAATAATCGATAGTAGCTAGTCATCACCATATTGTCCTTTGGAATCATGTGACTAGAGTGGGAAGTCATCTCCATACTAAAATTCATAAAATTAATGAGATTGAATTGAAATATTGAAATTAGTAAAGAAATAAAAGTTAAAAGTGTTAAAATACGCTTCGAAATTCAAGCAATGATATCTTATAAAATTCATCGATTTAAAATAAAATTCATAATTTTTTTGCAATGAGATAAAAATTAAGTGAAATATTAAAAAAATTATCATGATATTTATTAATGCTATAGTTTGTTAATGAGATAAAAATTAAGTGAAATATAAAAAAATTATTATGATACTTATTAATGTTACAGTTTGTTATTGAAAAAGATAATAAGATATTTATTAATGTTATAGTTTGTTAATGAAAATGAAAATTATTATTATTTAATTATTATTACAATATATATTTTTTAAATTTTAATAGAATATAATTGTTTGTGATGAAATTGAGAAAGAATATAATTATAATTTCTAAAAGGAAATGAAAGATTGAGGAGGAGGAGGAGGAGGAGATGATGATGAGGAGTAGGACAACGATGATGATGACGATGATGGTGATGATGATGATGAGGAGGAGGAGGATGATGACGACGACGATGGAGACAACGATGATGATGATGATGGCTGCAACAACGACGAACGATGTTCATTGAGACTAAATTTGGTCTATCAGACCTTAACAAAGGAAAATAATTACTTAGTTTGCTTTATAATTTTATTTATGTGCTTGAAAATCTTTAACATAAGTGTTCCTAAGTCAACATAGTTTTGATGAGTTAAAAGGTTATGAAGTTCGGTATTGTAACAAATATTTTGAAATTGAGATCTAATGTGGGTGTATGCAGTGCATTCTAAGAGAAAGTGCTTTTCATCTTCAACCCTCTTAGTGTCATAAAGATGACAAATTTTTTCGGCGCACGATATTTTATGAATTATCCAACACCCATTTTCACTATGGAGCTTGTGAGAGTTTGTTCTTATTTTAACAATGTGGATTTTTTTCTTTACACTAGTCAAAACATAGAGATATTTTTGATCTTCTAGATTAGGGTTGATCAACTCCTTGTAATATCTTAATTTTCTTTTATATTCTAATTCTTTGTCACACTACTATTTCACCCCCAGTTGAGCTGGAAGTGGTTTTGAATGGAGTTAGAAGCAATCTTAGGAATCCTTGTCTCCCATATTGTTTATCTTGTTCTTGTACATTAGGTAACTAGTCATAGTCGTACTCTCAATGGGGGAAAGACTCGCTTCTATGAGGATAGGGTGTATTGCCTTTAATTTTGAGATTATAAGTTATAAAATTCTTTTGGATTTTCTCTATATTCCTCCATGATTATCTAGAGATATTGCAGCCCTAGACTTCACAACCATATATATATATATATATATTCGGGCAGTATATCCTAGTGAAAACTCTTGGGCACTTCCCCTCATTTTGAGGTTGATACCTAGGGTAAAACTTAGATTCTTCAAGGTACAAAGTTAGGTCAATAACATGAATTTAAGCCATTACAATAATATACTCATTAAGAGTTCAACATATCACTTGCGAGAATAGAACATGGGTGGGGACGATAACACTCATCTTCTCAATTACCCGAGCTATACACAATTGACAAGCATGCACGTGTGTGTATGAAACCTAAGGGGTGAGCTCAATCGATTGTTGCCAATGTTGTTAGGCATTTGCCTAGTTATATGACACCAAGTGTTCTGTTTGAATTGCCCCGGGTGTGTAAATGTGTTGGACCTGCACATAATAGATCTAGCTAGAAAATACCACACACATTTGCAGAGAGAAATTGAGAAAGAAGAAGCAAGAGAGAAAGAATGGAAGATTTCTCATTAACCCTAATGAATAATGAATAATTTACACATGATATACTCTGTATAACTCAACCAATGCGCACTGGAGGTGAAACCAATGTGCTATAGTGGTGTTCTAGAGTGATCTGGACACACACCAGCAGTTACGGGAGTGAACTGCCACCTAGTCTAGTCTCTCGGGTAGTTACGGGTGTGAACTGCCACCTAGTCTAGTCTCTCGGGTAGTTACGGGAGTGAACTGCCACCTAGTCTAGTTTCTCGGGTAGTTACGGGAGTGAACTGCCACCTAGTCTAGTCTCTTGGGTAGTTACGGGAGTGAACTGCCACCTAGATGAGTTAACTAGTCTACCAGTCTTTAGTTAATTGACTGAAACATAGTGAAGTGAGGAGGAGATCAGGGAATCATGGGTAATGCGCTAGTCTGGTGATGATGCCAAGGCTAATGCACATTAGTTGGCGATGATCCCAATGTTTCATGGTGACAAAACCAATGCAACATCTAGACTCCACTCAACTAGTCAAATTGAAGTGAAAACTGAAGAGAATATTATCTTAGAGGAATATTCTCCCTAAACTTTAAGAGACTAGATAAAGACTAATAAACATAGGAAAAACCTTAGGAAAAATAAATCCTAGGTGTGTGTGAAGTAACTCCAACACCCCCCCTGAACATCACTATGGTGAAAATAAAGAATGGGTCTCGACAACGAGGTCGTGTTAGGTACCCAAATACAAAAGATACATTGAAATAAAGTGATCAAAGAGGGAAAACCTCATGGGAACCCCCCCCCTCTCAAGGTACAATGTATGTAAAAAATAAGAACTACAGTTGCTAGGAATTTGTGTCCTTCATTCCAAGACGACTTCACAGAGAATGGAACTTTTTCTCAGTGAAGGTCTTGGTGAAGATGTCCGTCATCTGTTCTGTTGAAGGACAAAATTGTAGGTCAATGATCCCCTCGTGTACCAAGTCCCGGATGTAGAGCATGTGGATCTCGATGTGCTTCATCCGCTGCCTCTGAACTGGATCTCTGCAGAACTTCATAGTGATTTGGTTGTCACACCAGATGACATTCGACCAATGAAACTGAATGCCCAATTCAGTGAGAAAATGTTGTAGCCACATAGTGTGAATGGTTATGTTAACTACCCCTATGTACTATGCCTCGGCTGAAGAAAGAGCAATAGTAGCTTGCTTCTTGCTCGACCAACAGATCAACCTGGAACCAATATTGAGTGAGTAACCAGATGTGGACTTGCGATCAGTGCTATAGCCAAACCAGTCAAAATCAGTGAAACCAATGAGATCTAATGTAGATTATGCTGCATAGTGAATCCCAAAGGTGATGGTGCCCTATACGTATCAAAGGATATGCTTTGCATCCTTCCAATGTAGCTCATGCAACTCTTGCATGAACCTGGAAATTATGCCAACTACATAGAAGAGGTCTGGTTTGGAGTGTGTGATATACAACAAGCTCCCCACTAGCTTTCCGTACAATGTGCTGTCAACTAGTGGAGTTTCCCCACCATCCTCGAGTTTGAATCCTGATAGGAAAGGAGTCAGAGTAGACCTGCAGTCTGTCATGTGAAATCTCTCAAGGAGATATTGAGCATACTTGGCCTGAGACAATTTGATGCCTGATGCATCTTGATTGATATTGAGTCCAAGGAAGAAGTGTAGCAGACCCATGTCCATCATCAAAAACATGTCATGTAGAATCCTCTTGACTGCATCAATCATTGAAGTTGAGCAACCGGTGATCAACAAATCATCAACATACACAACTTAGAGTAGAAGTGAATCAACCCTCCTGAGCATGTAGACATTCGGGTCTGATTTACAATGTAGTTCTGTAACAATAGGTAGGAGTCCATCTTGGCATACCATTCCCTCGTAGCCTTCTTGAGGCCATAAAGAGACTCCTTCAGTCGACAGATCAAAGATGAATCTTGCATAAATCCCTGGGGATGCTCCATATAGATCTCCTCAGAGAGATCACCGTGAATAAATGCATTCTTCACATCCATCTAATGGAATTCCCATCCCTTGGCTGCCACAATGGAAAGTGCCAATCATATGGAATCCATATTCGCTACTGGAGTGAAGGTCTCATCATAGTTAATGCCATTTACTTGCTGAAAGCCTTTGGCAACAAGCCTGGATTTGTATCTACTAATCTGTCCATCCACTACGCTCTTGGTCCTTTAGACTCATCTGCACCTGACAAGTTTTCTTCCAGAAGGAAGGGAAACCAGATCCCAAGTCTGGTTATCGAGGAGGGAGTTGTACTCCTCCTGCATGGTGGATTCCCAAAAGGGATTTCCAACATCCTTTCCATAAGACTATGGATCTAAAGACTGAACCAGGAAAAGATGCCTGGAGGGCAATGGTTCAGTGGCAGTGAGTGCAGTAGGAGGCTCCTGAAAATCAGATCGAGTTCTCCTAGTATCAGCCGGATCACCAACAAGATCCCATGCATCCTAAAGAGTAGTCTGGGCCCACTTGGGCCTCAACTATGGCTCTGCATCTGCATCTAGATGCACTGACTCTGTATTTGACTGTACTGACTCTGTATCTGGATAATCTGAATCCTATGAATTAGAACTCTCGTCTAAAGAAGATTCACCATGTGCATGCTGATCATCTCGGATAGATGGAAGAATCAAGGTGTCTGCATGCGGCTGCTGAGGTACATGCGAGACACTTTCCTCGAATTGGACACTTCTCTCAATGATGAGCTGGTCCGAGGAAAGATCAATAAGTCTGTATGCCTTCACACTGTCAGGGTATCCAACAAAGATACACTCGATGTTCTGTGGATCAAGTGCCTTCCTCTTTTCAGAGGGAATCTGGGCCCATGCACGTGAACCAAAAATACAAAAGTGGGTCACTTCCGGTTTAAGGCCGCTCCAAGCCTCGTAGGGGATCTTATCCTTGACATATCTATGTGAAGATCTGTTTTGTATTTAGGTTGCACAATTAAGTGCTTCAACCCATAGTCTTTGTGGTAGTGAATTTGCATGTAGCATGCAAAATTTCATCTCTTTTAGAGATCTATTTTTCCACTCAACAACTCCGTTTTGCTATAGAGTATAAGAAACTGTGTGCTGCAACTGAATTACTGCACAATTAAGTGTTTCGACCCATAGTCTTTGTGGTAGTGACTTTGCATGTAGCATGCAAAATGCCATCTCTTTTAGAGATCCATTTTTCCGCTCAACAACTTCGTTTTGCTGCAGAGTATAGGGAATTGTGTGCTGCAACTGAATCCTTGCCTCATGACAAAGATTTTGAATCTCATGATTGACATACTCTCCCCCGTTATCAGTTCGGAGGATTTTTATTTTCTTTCTGGACTATGTTTCAACAAGGGCTTTGAAATATTTGAGGTGTTGAAAGACCTCATATTTTTGCCTCAAAAAGTAAATCCATGTGAAACATGAGAAATCATCAACAAAAATGAGAACAAACCTCTCTTTTCTGATTGATGGATGCAAAAAAGGACCCATGAGGTCACTATGGATAAGATTTAAAAGAGAGGAAGCTCTCTAAGTCTTTCCTTTGTTGAATTTCTCTTGAGGGTGTTTTCCAAGAACAAATCCCTCACAGATTCCTTTGGAGAAATGGATGTCTGGTAGACCATCAACCAATATTTTCTTTCTAAGCTGTTGAATATATATGAAATTCAAATGCCCGAACCTTTCGTGCCATATCCTACTATTTTCATCAGCATGGGTAAGCAATAAAGCAGAATTTGGTTCAATAAATTGAGAAAATGTATACAATCTAGATTGATGATTTACCTCACCGGTAGCAACCCTGGAATTGGTTTGCACGTCATAGATGTCCACTGCATTGGGTGTGAATATGAATTTCTTTCCGGTGCCAGAATTCTTGATCTGATACACAGAGGGAATATTGACGAAAAGTTTGGGAACGTGCAACACATATTCGAAGCTTTTGTTGGTGAGTTCAATCCTTCCTTTTCCGATGACCTCGACTGGAGAGTTGTCCACCATCAGAATAGGAGGACCTTTGCATGCATCCAATGAAGAATAGTCTACTTTTGTGGAAGCCATGTGGTGTGATTCTCCCGAATCTACAATCCAAGCATTGAGAGAGGAGTTGATGGAAATCAAGGAATGGATAGAATTTCCTTTCTTGGGATTCTGATCTTCTGGCTTCTTCTTCTTGTCACCTGTTGAATGCAAACCTAGTAAGGAGAAAATGCTATTTTTGGGAAGAGAAGCATGAAAGGAGGAAATGACAATTGGAAGGAAAAGAAACACATGTAAGGGAAGTAGGCGAGGCACGCATGCAAGGAAGAACTAATGACGCTAGGGTTAGGGTTTTTGTAATGTATTGTAATGGCTGATGAGCCAAGAATATAAATAGGTAGTACTTAGAGGAAGGGAAGATATACATGATGACTGAGGAAGAGAGTTGTAAGAACTATACAAGTGGGTAAGCTGGTGAGCTAGGGAAGTAGTGAGCCACTCGATCCTGAAGGTTAGATCACAGGCTGAGGAGTTTGGTGTGATCTAGTCAACCTCATAGGGATCGAGGAGCCTGTTAGAGGGAGTGAGATCTAAGATTGGAAACACATGAGGTGTGACATATTACTGAACCATAATAAAGAGCTTGAGAGCCAGATATTTGTGGACATAGCCCAGGAGGGGGTGAACCACGACAACACCTGTGTTATGTGAATGAATGCATGCGTATTTATTGCCATTAAATGGTGAATGTTAGATGAATGAATTAACTAGTTAGATATGGTATTTCACATGCATGAATATAATGACTTTTATAATCAGATGTTAGACTGAATAAATAAACATTACAAGATACAACCACAGATCTCCACTCATTCCCGGATTGCAAACACCTGAGTATTGAAGCCACCCATAGAGCTATCTCGGGTGAGACTGCGCAATACACCCTATGTGTTGCATTGCCTTTTGGTCTTCTAGAAGGGCCGATAGTTTTAGAGGGATTTTGTTGGGAGCTTATCAAATCTGAACCAGGGTCAATCTATGATAGTAAGGTAGGATCATAATAACCCATAAAGAATCCTAAGTAGTAAAGTAGAGACAAAAAATACCAATAAATGGTTTTGTTGCCAGTTGGTTGGAAAAGAATGGGATTGAGTATATGAGATTTGCGGAAGATGCATTAAATAAACGACAAACTAGAAAACAAGACATTGAGAGAATGAGAATATAAAAGGGGATGTTGAGACCACAGAATCCAATGAAGAGATAGAGAGCTGGTTGGAAACAAAGGAGCTGGAGTTTGCGCAGAAAGATAACATAAACCCGAAGTTGACACCACACAAATATCTGGACAAGTACGTATTCAATGACTTGCATGAAGTATTTTTCTGTGATTTCCCGCATGTATTGCAGGAGTGGATAAAAAGGTTGAAAGACAACCATCCCACAAATTGGATCAGACAACTAGAGTGGAATCCTAAGAGATCATGTAGTTACAATGAGTTGATAATAAGTTTACACGGGCAATAGATTTCTGGTTAGACAACATTGTTGCAGGGTTTATCATAGAATTTGCAGTAGATACAACAAAGTCTTACACTATGACAGAATAAGAGTTTTTGAAGGGACCTCGAGGTAGGTACATCATATCATTAAATACTTCTATTAAGATATTACTATATAACAAAGGTTTAATGACAATTGTTACACATTATTTTCGTCATCCCTACGACCGTTAATGATGTAAACCTATCTGTTGCCTTCAGAGGGGTCAATGGCCTGAGTTCCTGAAGAGAGAAGGGAGAAGAACTTTTCCTGAGAAAAGAAGTTGCATTTCCCTTGTAAAAAACCTTGTTAAAAAGGAAGTTCGCAGGTTGCTATATAGACAGGGTGCGAGAATGCTTGATTCCCGCAGGTTGCACCATAGCTAGGGTGCGAGATGTTCACAGGTTTCTCTATAGGCAGGGTGCGAGAATGCCTACACGTGGGAAAAACAAGCGTTTTCTCGAATCTTCTAGAAGGAGAAACTTATATGGTGAGGTGGCATCCGAATGGTTTGGATCTTACTCGCTTTCATGATTTAGTGGGATCATCCTAACCTCCTCACCTTATCCTCTTCAACTTATAAAAGGAGAGGAGTTCTCATGGAGAAAGTTAGCTTTGGTTAGCTTTGAAGCTTTTGGGATTAGCTTGGATTGGATTGAGTTTTGGAGATTTTTAGCTTGGCTAGATGAGCCACTTTGTCAAGATAGATTGTGAATATTATCAGATCTGTGCTCTCAGAATTATTGGAGTGAAAGTGTGTGGGGAATAAAGGACAGTTGGAAGGGATCTTATGACATCAAGGTCATGGTTGTAATCTCTCTTTCACATTTAATATGATACAATAATATGATTCTTTCC
>JASDQU010735605.1:151301-206393 GCA_032191745.1 Picea mariana | reverse complement strand
TCCATGTGTTATGCGTTGGGAAGTCGCAAGCATAGTTTTATATGGTTCAAGCTTGTGTAAAAATGAAACCACTTACCTCAAGCATAGTTCCCTCTGGTTCAAGCTTGCGTAAAAATGAAACCAGGTCCAAGCATAGTTTTGTTTTGTTTTTAAAGCTTGTTTAAAAATAAAAACAATCCCGAGCTTAGTCTTTGTTCTTTCTCATGCTCGTAAATACATGAGAATAAGTTACCGAGCTTAGTCTTTGTTCTTTCTCGTGCTTGTAAGTCAATGAGAATGTAACCGAGTATACTTTTATCACTTTTTCAGACTCGTAAAGGTTATACGAAAAAGGAACCCCTTGGAGTTCCCTTTAAGCTCTTTTTAGACTCTCTAAACATGAAAATATTGCCGACCGACCTTGTTCTTTTCATGCTCGTTAAATTATTTGAATAAAACATCTGTTGAGCGATAGTTTATCTCTTTTTCGGTCTCATCAGACTACTTTACGAAAAAAGGAACTGAGAGAGTTCTCTTTTAAGTGTTTTTCCAGACTCTATAATCATGAAAAACCTCCGAGTTTTCTTTCTTTGGACTCGTAAAACAAACATCGAAAGGCCCATATGGCACTGAACCACTCCTTCTTAGGGTTCGTTAAACATACTCTGAGGGACTCATCCGAAGGATGAGCTTACATTACAAGCATATGTTATCCTCCTCAAGCTTGTGTAAAAATAAAGAGGTACTCGCCAGAAATGGTAGGGGAAAAATTGGGAAAGAAATGTATCTAAACCTGTATTCTGTGGAAGAGTCGCTTTTGAACATGACACCCTTTCACTCGCCTTGTGTCTAGGTTGGAAAGTCCACTTGTCTCCTAATCATACTCCTATAAGATTACAAATTGGTCTGTGAACCTTGTTATTGAGTCAGTATTTCCAAGGCAGTTGTCGTGTCATCAATATGTTCAAAGGAAAATTCAACTCGGAAAGCCTTCTATTGCGTCAGCTATTTCTGCAGTCTTTAAGCCTTCTATTGCGTCGGCCATCCCTAAGTCAGTCCTGAATCACTTGTTACTCTGATCTACATCAAATCTTGTTACTTGTTTCGTGTCATTGATGTGGGATACATTAAGGCCCTCCTGTGACGAGTCTTTTCCTGTCGACTTCAACTCATTATGCAGGAATTAGACTTAGAAACTAATTGTTACCTTGGAACTTGCATGCCTAAATGGTAGGTTTCCTCGCTTTCGACAATGGGTTTTCATTATTGACCCCTGATCGGGAGATTCCACCGAGTGTTAGACCTCAGCTCATTGATTCACATTCGTTGGATTGTACTAGTGTACCTTGGGAGTCATTGACATTAACGGTGATTTCCCTCGCACTTGTTAATGGTATACACTAATGACCGGTAATCAAGTGGTTTCTACCATGTTCGACTTCAACACATGTATTCGCATGGTTAGATTCGTACTATAAAGTGATGGAGATGAAGACCCTGGATATTTTTCTGACAGATCCAGGTTGCATTGGAGTATATTTAGTGTACTGTTGCATAGATCCACATTATATGTCTGGTGGCTATGTTCAAATTTGAGTCTTTAACACATAGATCCACAGTGTATTTTTGGTGGCTATGTTCAGATTTGAGTCATATTGGCATGGATCCACAGTGTATGTTTGGTGGCCATGACCTGTCTTACTTGACATGGATCTTCGCATGTCGGCATTTATGATTTGAGTCATTTGTATTCTAAGTATGGTAATGCCTACCTCAGTGATGATATATTATTGTATTGTATTTCCTTGTTTGTTGGCAGGTTTCTGACTGACTGTTTCTTGTTCCCTACACACACTAGACAAAGTATTTCAGCTATCACTCTGTTCTAACTTTGTACTTTGGGGGGCTCTCTGTTACACATTATTTTCGTCATCCCTATGATCGTTAATAATGTAAACCCATCTGTTTCCTTCAGAGGGGTCAGTGGCCTGATTTCCTGAAGAGAGAAGGGAGAAGAACTTTTCCTGAGAAAAGAAGTTGCATTTTCCCTTGTAAAAACCCTGTTAAAAAGGAAGTTCGTAGGTTGCTATATAGGCAGGGTGCGAGAATGCTTGATTCTCACAGGTTTCACCATAGCTAGGGTGCGAGATGTTCACAGGTTTCTCTATAGGCAGGGTGCGAGAATGCCTACATGTGGGAAAACAAGTGTTTTCTTGAATCTTCTAGAAGGAGAAACTTCTATGGTGAGGTGGCATCCGAATGGTTTGGATCTTACTCACTTTCATGATTTAGTGGGATCATCCTAACCTCCTCACCTTATCCTCTTCAACTTATAAAAGGAGAGGAGTTCTCATGGAGAAAGTTAGATTTGGTTAGCTTTGGAGCTTTTGGGATTAGCTTGGATTGGATTGAGTTTTGGAGATTTTTAGCTTGGCTAGATGAGCCACTTTGTCAAGATAGATTGTGAATATTATCATATTTGTGCTCTCAGAATTCTTGGAGTGAAAGTGTGTGGGGAATAAAGGAAAATTGGAAGGGATCTTATGACATCAAGGTCATGGTTGTAATCTCTCTTTTACATTTAATATGATACAGTAATATGATTCTTTCCTATAAAGCTTGTTGTGTTTTATTGTATGATTCCTTGATCACATACATAGGTTTATATTGAGTTTATGCTATTTCTATCACTTTGGTTGGTTGTGTTCTTTTGCAGTATCATCATTGTATGAACGTTGGAATGGAGCTAGGATGGCGATGGTGAGAGGAAGTGACGTTTAAATGGTATGTCACCTATCCCTCTTTAGTTAGTAAATTCAATATTTAAAACTTAAGGAAAGCGTCATGTTCTGGTGTGTTTTGTTCTAGATCTAGGTGGATCTAGGGAGATCAGTTAGTGTCCGCACCTACCGATTTGTCCGATAACAACAATGGATTTAGATAGCTAAAACTTCCCTGCATGCATGGGGGAAGGGGGGAAGCACTGACAAGAGAAGGGTGAATGGAAGAATAAATGGATAAAGGAAAGAAGGATGAGGCCTTGGACCCAATTATGACGAATGAATACCAAATCAAGCATATCATGGAAACAACTGGAAAAATGTGTAGTGGAGTACCCTACCAATATAAGGTGAACACCAAGAAGAGAATTGTAGCCGCGAGGGAAGGCTTGGCAAGTGATGAAGAAGAGGTAGAGGATCTCTGGGCTGTGGAGCAGATTGAGGAAATCCTACATGCAACATATGAGATGAATATGAGAGGTCCAAGAGTGGGAATAGAAGGAAACACTGCTATCCATATTAATGTTAGTGTGGAACCCATAAAGCCATGTGCGACTAATACACCAAGAAGAACACCAACATTAAAATCGAATTTCAAGAGAAGGAAGACAACGATAAGTACATATACACAAGGAACAACAACTAGGGGAGCTAGTTCATGAAGAATCAATCAATTATCTACTCCGCGCGGACGTAGTAGTTCAACATTCAGGATGGCAGGACATGATGCCACCATCAGGTTACCAGATTTTAAAGGAGAGGCGTCGGGGGACTCTGAGAAGCACTTGTTCATTTGTGAAAAGATATGGGAAGTGAAACAGACCACAAATGAGGACACTAAACTTGCACAATTATCTATCACACTAAGAGATCGCACATTGGTTTGGTACATGATTTTAGCTGCAAACAATCCGCTAGGGACAACTCGAAATGATTGGATATATCAAAAATCTCTTGATAAATGAATTCTAGAAGCCTAGTTCAGAGGATCAATACATGAATGAAATGATAGATATTAGATAGAAACCAGGAGAATATGTATGGGAGATTGACCAAAGATTCAAATGATTGAAGGGAAAGCTAAAGTACATCATGACATGTATGCAACATAGGCATCTATTCGTCAATTCACTACTACCACACTTGAAATACCCAGTTCCAGACATGGGCAAAGGATCTACATGAAACCCTACAACTG
This sequence comes from Picea mariana, assembly GCA_032191745.1. Classification (NCBI taxonomy): domain Eukaryota; kingdom Viridiplantae; phylum Streptophyta; class Pinopsida; order Pinales; family Pinaceae; genus Picea; species Picea mariana. The sequence goes on along the minus strand of JASDQU010735605.1, from coordinate 202,436 downwards.
GAAGAGAACCAATATCAGAAGATAGGTCCAGCCATAGTGGAGCTGAAGGAGGATCTAAAGACCTTAACATTCCAGTTAAAGTAGAACAAACGTAAGGACAAAGAGAAGTTGTTTGGTGTACCACATGTAGGACAGAAGGACACCATAAGAACAAATGTCCAACATTCACGTAGTACATGGCAACAGGAATTTGAAACCCGTTGCCAACAAGAGGACTATGGTGTGAGATATGTAAGAAACAGGGGCATGATCCATATCACTTCCCAATGATGCAGAAGTACGAGACAATTCCTAAGAGCTCATATTGCAACTTTTTCAAGTCAGTAGGTGATGATGACTAATATTGCAGAACCATGGACCTCATGAGGGAAAGAACATCAGATGCTTACAGGGTGCAGGAAGAAATGATGACCGGGCAAGCCGCACCACAGTTTAACCAAGTACCAACCCCGTATAACACTACGCAACAACAATATAACACTATGCAACAACAATATAACACTGCGCAGAAGCAATACAATACCGCACAACCACACTATAATCCCTTGCAGTATAACCAAATGCCTTAGTACAATGCACCATGAGGGGATTAAGCTAGCTATAGAGGTGGATGAAGAGAAACAGGAGGCTTTGGAAGAGGCAGAGGATGAGTGGTATGCCACAATAGTCGACAACCAGGACACTATGCAAGAGAATGTCCACTCCCACTTGCGATATGTATGTATTGTCGTGCATTAGATCATGACACAAAAGAATGTCCTACACTATTAGGGAAGATCTAGGAAAAGACAAATCAGAACAATCATAATGTTAAGTGGATTTCGGCAGAAGCAAGGGGTGAAGGAAGAAACATCAACATAGTTACGCAAGGAGGAGCTAAGATAGGAAACGACGCAGTAAGACAAGAGCCAACGCAACACCAATGGGTGAAGAAAAATTCTGAACCAAAGAAGCAATTTGATGCGCATAATGAAAAGGAGATATTCAAACATGCCATACAAGAATTCTTGAAGCTAGACATTTCATCAAAATCAACTGCGCATCATAATAAGGAAGTACCAACATACAATATTCCTCCATCGCTAGATCACACCAAAGAAGCAGAACCCCTGGGACAAGTCAATATGATTAAGGGTTTTTGGCAATCCTGTATTAAACTACTAAATAATCCATCATCTGTTAAAGTACTTAAAAATATGCTAGAAAGATGTAGCATAGAGGCAGAAGGAAAGCTAGAATAGAAAACAATTAATCATCCGCATACAAGGAGGAGAACAAACAAAGAATTTAGATTGAACACCAACATTGGTGATTTCAACATGGGAGATATTATACGAGATTTAGGATTCGAAGTAAATGTGCTACCCAATAAGACATGGCAATGTATGGGAGAAACCACATTAGGATATTCACCTATTCAACTAAAACTAGCAAATCAACATAGAGTACTACCAATTGGAAGACTAAAAGGAGTGACAATAGATCTGGATGGAGTATGTTCTAAGGACGATTTTGAAGTAATAGAGATAGTGTACATTCTAAAGCCAATTTCGAAGTAATAGAGATAGTGGATGGCACAACACCTTAGCCGACATTGCTTGGCTTGGATTGGGCATTTGAAAACCAGGACATAATCAATTTAAAGATGAGGAAGATGACATTCAATTCAGGAGAATACAAAGTCATTGTGCCATTGGACCCATCAGAAGGGGAAAGGTTTGTAGAACCTACTTGCTTGGACCTGGAGGAAATTAACCAGTTGTACAGAAAAATCGCGTGAGAAGAAGATTATGTGAACCCAACTGCAGATGGGGTACTCAGTTGGAGAAGAATCACCTCATGTGTGTTAAACTCAGATACGGTCTTAGAGAATTGGCAGCAGAGGTTACACAAAGTCTCCATAAGAAGATGCACAAGAATAGACCGCGCAGTAAGTTGAGTAGGTACGGAGATAAGGGAACCTCCTAGCTTTCATGGGGTGAATGACTTAGAAGCATTCTTAACACGATACAAAGATGAAGTTTTAGAAAATCAAAGGCTCTTAGCCTTGGATATAACACTCAAGGCAACACTTGCTAGATGGTGGGGTGCGCACAAAGAAATAGTTAAGGATTGATACCAATGTAAGCAGTTACTGCGCATTAGGTTTGGCGAAGAAAAAGAAAGAAACCAATTGCATAATATGATGGACAAGGGGCATGAACAAAACACTTGGAAAAGTGAAGAACACTATGGAGGATGACACCATCGGAGGAATGGCCTCATCATTTTGTTCACACATTAGAAGGGATTCCAACAAACTGGTATACAGACTAGGAATTGCGCAGAGGAACTACAAACTGAACAATATTACAACATAAATTTATAGTCACTTTCTCATTCAAGCATGAGAACCCAAACATAGACTCATCACTTAAACAAATCAGAGGGGTGATATTCATCAAAGATCTGGAAGTTGAACTCATGAAAAAAGAACAACAACAAAACATACAAGTAGTAAAAGAACTATTGTCATGCTACCATGTGCAGGAAGAAGCACCAAATGAAGATGACCCACAGAACATTCAGATTGCGGAAGTTGAAGGTGAAAGAGAAGTGGAAGGTCCACCTATGGAATCAGAAGTATTTGTTGTGCCGATCAAGGTGAAAAAATTCAACATTGGGACACTTGAGAATCCCAAAATAGCCAACATTCGAGACTACTAGGATGAACAAACAATGGAAAGCATAACATAGTTACTGTGCGAGTACACCGACCTGTTCCCAACAACGTTCACAGAAATGAAAGGTATAATAGGAGAGCTAGGTGAAATGAACATACCTCTCAGAGTTGAGGCAAGACCGATCAAACAAAGACCATACAAACTAAACCCTATATATAAGCAAAAAGTCAAAGCTGAAATTGATAGGATGTTGGAGGCTGAAATCATAGAACCTGTAGAGGAATTTGAATGGGTAAGCCCTATGGTAGTTCAAGATAAAAAATAGGGAGGGATAAGGATATGTGTCGACCCGAGGAAGCTGGATGACGAATGCCTACATGACCCGTGTTATAGCAATATTTTCCTCACCCCATGCAATCTGGCACAGAAGGCATGCTTCCATTTTCCTATGCAGACTTGAAGTCCCTTTTTACAAATCCCAGAGCTAAAAACATAATTTTTCCACATATACGTGCCCTGCCTATATTACAACATGTGTATACGAAGGTTTCACCACAACCTGCGTACATCAGGAAATGTGCCCAAAATTAAAAAAATGGTGTCGGGTTTCCATGTCACATCACGAGATCTATGATCCTTGACCTTCCATATACTGGAAACGTTCCGACTTGGCTCTTCAATTCCACTTGAAGGCTATAAATGGGCCAAATCTGAGCTATGGAAAAGAGAAGAAAGAATTCAACTTTGAGAGCAAAGTTACTTTGGAGAAATTATTCACTTCACATTGAGTCTGCATCCCTTTGTCCTTTAAGTCTGAAAACATTATTCAACCCCCAAGCTCTTCCCTCATTGATTGAGAACTCCTTAGTCTCTCTTATATGAGCTTACCTTTGGTGGAGGATTGAGGTGGTGGAGGCTAAGCTTCAAGGAACTTAGTTTCTCGGTTCCGAACCGTGCCGACACAAAAGTTTGTAACTCATTCACTTCTGCCAATTACATCTTAATAGAAATATTCTTTTCTCATCCAATTAATATCTTGCAAATATTTGAATGATTATTCCATGGGCGTATTTGTTATGAATGTTGATGGATTATGCTATTGAATGTGCTAACATTATATATTATTACCATATGCTTGCGTTGCTTGGTTGTTGAGGACTAGTTATAGGTATATTGCTTTGGGTCAAGTGCTCAATGGTAGACTTCATTGAACATATGGACGAGATAGGCCTCTTATCTTGTCTCCTTATCATATTTGTTTATATAGCATACTTGAGATTAGAGTTGATTTCTGCAGCCATTTATGTCTGTTGTGGTTTACCCCTAGTCATAGAGAGATTTTCCTCGTGACATAACTGGCGAGCATACTGGGGATAAAATATTATTTTTCGGGGTTTGGAGTATTTTCTCCTTATATTTCTCTCGTTCATATTGAGTTTCTTGTTGTATTTTCTCCTTATATTTCTCCTTATCCTAGTTGTGTTTTAACACATATACGTGGGTTTTTGCTTGACAGATGCATACATACGCGTGATGTACTTCTGTAACCTGCGTACATACGCACTTTTCCTTTGAACAATCACGTACATCAAACTTTGTTGCTTGATTGTTGGGTTTGGTGGTTGTTGGGTAGATTTTGACGATTTTCGAGTCTTCTTAGGTCTCTTTGGTGACTGGTAAGTGTTTGTGGAATGACAGAAAACCTGTCTTTGGTTGAATTTTTGGGCGGTGCCTTCCTCATCATCTTTTCATTTTGATTGTCCTTGCACCTTGGGCTTGGTGTTTTGCTCCTTGATATCCTACTTGGGTTGTCTCTGTCTATACACACTAGAGTATTTTATATCAAGCTGTTGTTCAGTCCTTGCATTTTCTTTTTCTTATATTGAAAATACAAAAATATTTGGCATTTTGCATTGATTGGTGTTTTGATCTTTTGAGTCTTTGTCATTTATCTTAGTGCATGTAAAGAAAGATTGCATTTTATTTAGAATTGCATAATTGAATTGAAAATTGCATTTTTGAGAAGCATATCATTCATTGGAAATTGAAGTTAGGACTTTGCATTGTATTCATATTCATTTATTTTACTTGCTGAGTCATAACATCACTAGTTTCACGACTGCATGTTTTGAGTAAGCACAACCACTAAAATTAACGCTATAATTTAAAATTGATTAGTAACGATTTTATTTTTTAAGGTGCACAAACTAGCTTAGGATTTAGAGCCTTGGAATAGGATTTTGTGAGTAAATTTCTCCAAGGCTATTAAATCAACATATGTGTCTAACTAAGGGAGTGCAGAAATCCATTGTATAATCGGTAAGATCAGGAGTCTCTTCTTACATTGGAGTTAAGCACGAGGTCGCATGACCTCGGTTGAAAGGATATCCCCCCGATACCTTCTTAGCGTCAGAGATATTTCTGGGGATCTATTCGTATCTGGGGATATTGCTAGTGCCCTTACCTCCGTGAGAGGCGGTGCTTTCAAGGTTTCATGATTTTCTACCCTGCCCATATGGTGGACCTAACTTATGACTGCTCTCCTGTGCATTGGTTATACCGTGGTTGATTAGTTGCTTGACTTAGGTGCCATATAGGTTACTTGCATGGGTTATTCTGTAGGTACCCTAGGTTAGATAAGGGTCGGACAACACACAACATTTATGGAGGATTACCTCTCCAGGGGGATCTGACCGACTGGTTGTTAAGCCCATGAGGGCCCTTATAACTGATTATGTTTCCTCCAATCTTTAGCAGTGGAGTCTCAGACCCCTGTTGGGCAAGGCATACCCACTTTAGAAAGGGAGGTCCCTTTCAACCACTTTATCATGTTGGTGTGCATATTGATTGTTTGATTATTTTTGGTGTGCTCTTTGATTACTAGTTGGCCTTAGGATTTGTTTTTAATATCTTGAATCTTGAGTCATCATGGAGCCAGACCAGCTTCCCCGCAGGTCTCTTCACTTGTTACAATTACCATCGAGTTTTGAGTCTTTTCCTTCTAAAAGGCATAGATTTATTAAACGTGGTACACACACCTCTACTTATCAGACTTGTGATTCTACAAGGATGAGTACTGAACTGAGTCATCAAGATACTAGGAGCCCTTCGACTCCCACACCTACTATAGTCAATGGTACCCCTTCGACTCCTTCAACCCCAATGGTTGTAGTGTCGGGGGCACCTATCATCACCGTTGCCCGTGCTATACTGAACACTCAACCTATTGCCACAAACACGTTTGGGTCGCTTGGTCATTCATCATGCTATAATGTTCAGTACATCCTTATGGCCTCTAGTCCCTTTTCCTACAGTATGCCAAATTTTACTTCACATTTTTCAAACTCCATCCTAGCTGTTGGTCATAATGCTAGCATTGGAATTGGGGGCACAACTCCTCCTTATAATCCTTTCTTGTTTGGTGGCACTCAGGTCCCTCAAACGAATCCTACCATGGGAGGCATTCCTTATTTTAACCTCGGGTCTAATCCTATTACTTTTGGATGGAGTAACCAACCTGGAGGACAAGCTATTGCTTATGGTCCATCCTTTACACCCACCTCCTCTGTGTTGATTATGAACAACACGTTTGGCATGACGAATCCACCTTTATCCTCTGGATTCACACCTGTAGGAGGTCAGTTTCACACCTTGGGCAACCCCCAACCTGGGTCCACTCTGGCTGGGGACAATTTTTATAACCCTCATCAGAACATTACTACTGGAATGATGCCCAACCAACCCCTTATGAATCATCCTGGAGGAGGGTCTTACAATCCCAAACATGGCCATAGTTCTTACCAGAACTCTAGATGGGCTGCAATTCCCCAATCACAATCTTTCCAGGGAGCTTGGGGCCAGATGCCGCAACCTCTTCTCCCTTTTCTGGACACACTCAATATTTCAGACTTGTCTAAGTTGATGAATGACCCTGTGTGTCATGATCCTACATGCCCCCCCCGTTCCCACCAAGATTCCTTCGGATATTTCGAATTTCGAAGGCAAGAATGGGGAGGATCCTGGTGATCACGTTACCACCTTTCACCTATGGTGCTCTTCGAATTCCCTTAATGATGATTCCATTCGGTTAATATTGTTTCAACACACCCTCACGGGGGTTGCCATGAAATGGTATATTGAGATACCTAGGGGGGCATACAAGACCTTTAGTTAGATGGTTTTAGTCTTCCTTAACCACTTCCAATTGTCGATTTGTTACGATGCTTACCTATAAATTCTATTGACCTTACACTAGGACAAAGCCACTCATATCTCAGATCACATCTAAGAGTGGTGTAGACGGAAGAGGTTGATCAAGACCTGTATACCCCCAAAATTCCTGTTAGAGGGGTTCCTTAAGTATCTACAACCTCCTATTTCGAAGGATGTTGCTACATCTGGGGTTACATCTGAGGAAGAAGCAATTTTCAAAGCCCAATAGTTAGATCTTATATATGCTTAGTATGGGATGCTATACGAGATTCTTCCTGATGCACCGAGGTCGAACTATGACCTTGGACAAAATCCCGGGCCTCATGCCGATGGCATTGTAGGCTCCACCAATGTGAAATCCATAGACTCGATGACAAACCATTTGAAAGAGTTGTCTCTAAACCAGTCTGCAGGAGGGCCAAATTTGTTTGTGTCTTCCAACCCCACTCATTCAACGGATGTACATTCCGTGAAATCATTGACTGACCCAAATGGTAACCAACAACCAGGCGGGAATAAGAAGAAAGGACGTAATAATAATTGTAAGGGTGGGAAGAATAATAAACCCAAGGACAATGGTAATAATGAGAAGATGAATAATAATGTTGGTGAGGGCAAGAGAGAAAGGTGTAAGGTGAAGTTTCCCTGTAAGATTTGTACAAATGATCACATTACTCATTTATACCCCAAACTTGCGGAAGCTGCGAGGATCTTATCTCTACCGCCTGCCATGCTAACAAATCCTTTCCCACATAACCAGCACATGGCCCCGAGCTCCTAAAATGCCGTAAATGTGGCCGGTGGGAGTCAAAACCCACTGGCACAAGACGATGATCGTTTATGCATCAATATGGTCAAATCTAAGGTTAATGTAGCCACCCGATCTCACATTTATAGTTCTCCACAAATTGTACCTGGTCTAGAGTCTCCTCCTCCTTCGGAGATGCCCTTGCAGATCGAAAAACTAGAGCCACCGCCTTGTATTAAAAAAGGAGTACTCAAGCGCTTTACCCACAATCCTAATGCTAGAGCCGCCCATAATTACCCTATTGTTGAGGATCTGGGTCAAACCCCTTGTGTGATGTCAACTCTGGAGGTACTCTAGACATGTCCTTCACTAAGGAATTCCTTGCTATCTGCTTTAGGAGCTCTAGATCCTAGTGGCTCGAAAGTTATCAAGTTTGACATCACATATGTGAAGCCTCTCTTTCCTTACCATGTGGCATTCCAAATCCACGTGGGTTACTCGAAGTATACCATCGAGCGTACTTTTGTGGATGAAGGCGCAACAAAATGTGTGATGTCCCTGGTCTATTGGAAATCCCTCGACTCGTCGACTACATCTCATTCTCCTACCACGTTGAGTGATTTTGACGGTCATTCCTTCCACCCTCACGGTATTCTTCTTGCCTTTCAGGTCCAGTTAGGTTGGAAGACGGTAGAGGGGGATGTCGAGGTGGTTGATGCACCCCTCAATTATAACTTGTTACTAGGACACAATTGGACTTACGCTATGACTGCCATCGTATCACCTGTCTTCCGTATTCTTTGTTTTTCTGATGATGGGAAGATCTTGAAAATTGATTAATTGTCCTTTGTGTATGCTAGCCTCAGTGCATTTGTTGGACTGTCAATCCCCATGGCCGAAAATTGAGAATATCGATGTCAGAATGTATTCATCCCTTATGGGTACCTTCGACTTGATGGCACTGATTCACCATATTTACACCATGTCCAGTAGGCCCATTTCATCAAAGAGGTCTGTTCCTTTCTGCACTTCCTATTTTAATGATCCTTGGACCCTACCTTCCTTGATTGTGTCTTGTGAAGGTCAGTCACATGCTGGAATGACCATGCCACTATCGACAACAGAGATAACATATCAAGTTGTTCTTGATTCTTCCGCCAATCCCGATCCTATTACCTCGTAGACAAAAGAGGAGGATCCTGTTCTTAAGCCCGTGTGGGCCACTTCGTAATCTTTCTCACATAACTACCTCAATGATACTTTGCCCTCGAATGAAGCTATCATTGAGGCCATGAATGGTTCTGACAAACCTTGGGATGATATGCATCATCGCTCTTATTTTCTCCCAGAGCTTGCTAGAATCGAAAAAGATGACTTTCGATCTACTCTAAACGATATAGTCGGTCATGCCATAGTTCCACTTGATACACATGAAATTTGTGCCGAAGGAAATATGGTGAGTATCTCCCCTACCATCACGATCGATAACTCTCGTACCCCTGGAAAGATTGAAAATGTACATATCGGCGCGGATTATTCACCAGAAGAAATCCTGATCTACAAGAAACTCTTCAAGGAATTTCGAGATGTATTCGCTTGGTCATATGAAGAGATGCCAGGAATTGACCCTCGAATTGTCGAACATGAGATCAAAACTTACCTGTATGCTAAGCCTGTTTGACAATGTCTTAGAGCTGTCAATCCCCAGAAGGCCCCTGGTATTAAGGTAGAGGTAGATAAACTGCTTAATGCTGGCTTCATCTACCTGGTTCCCTTGACTGAATGGGTATTCAATCATGTTCATGTGAATAAGAATCAAGGAACCATCTGTGTATGCATGGATTTTTGTGACCTGAACAAGGCCTGTCCTAAAGACAACTTCATGACACCTTTTATCGATTAGATCCTCGACGAGTGTGCATGAAGCAAAGTTTTTTCTTTCATGGACAGATTCTTAGGGTATAAACAAATTCAAATTAAACCCGAGGATCAACATAGGACGAAATTTATTTTTCCTTGGGGTACTTTCCCATACCAAAAGATGTCTTTGAGCCTTAAAAATGCTAGAGAAACCTTTCAATGTGCTATGATGTTCACATTCCATGATCTTAAGCATATATTCAAAGCTTATCTTGACGATCTTGTTGCTCACTCTTGTAAGATAGTGGATCACCCAAAGCACCTTCGGTTAGTTTTTGAAATATGTTGCCATTATCACATCCGATTAAACCCTAATAAATGCATCTTTTGCGTTAGGTCTAGACGTCTTCTAGGATTTTTAGTCTCTGATACTAGGATCATGGTAGATCTGTTAAAGGTTGAGGAAATACTTTGATTTCCTTCCCCACACACTATTCGACAACTTCAAGGTTTACAGGGGAAAGATAACTTTTTACGTTGGTTTATAGTGAACTATGTCAATATTACTAAGGGTTTTATGCATCTCTTGAAGAAGGACACCTCTTTTGTCTGGGATGAGCGATCCTAGGAGTCCTTTGATGCTTTGAAGAAGTCCTTGGTCTCGACGCCTCTGCTGAAGTCTTCTGAGTACAATAGAGATTACTTTCTTTATGTCACCGCATATGAAGAGACGATTGGTATGGTATTGGTTCAGGAGAATGATGAGCTCAAGGAGGATGTCATCTACTATCTTAGTCGAAACTTAGTCGGTCATGCGCTCAAATATTCTCACGTTGAAAAGCTAGCTTTGGCTGTCGTTCATGCAGTCCAACGATTACGTTATTATATATTATTTTGAAAAACTATTGTGGTTGCCAATGTCAATCCATTTCAATATGTCCTTACCAGGCGTATCATAGGGGAAAAGTACAATAAATGAATTGCAATTTTACAAGAATTCGATCTCGATTTCGCTTATGCGAAATCCAAGAAATCACTAGTCTTTGCAGAGTTAATATCTGACTTCCCACATTGGATGAGGATGTTATTCATGTTGATTCTTTTGCGGATGAACACGTTTTCCTTGTCTCATCGTCCAACCCCTAGTATGGAGACATTTTTCTCTATCTTCAAACTTTGAAGTTCCCTCATCATCTCTCATGAGATGACCGACGACATATACGATACCAAACTAAGAATTACCTTATCGTCAAAGACACTCTATATCGTTGAGGAATAGACAATATTTTACATCGCTGTTTAAATCACGAAGAGGCCAAGTCAGTTCTAAAAAATTGCCATAGTGGGGCTTGTGGTGGTCATCTATTCGGGCTTGCGACAACCCAGAGAATTTTGCAAGCCGGTTATTTTTGGCTGTCTATATTTAAAGATTTCATTGAAGTGGTCAAGAAGTGTCACCCCTGCTAGGTGTTCACTCGGAAAATACGCTCACACCCAACCCCTCTCCATCCAGTCATTACTGTCGGTCCCTTCACCAAGTGGGGGGTGGACTTTGTGGTTTGAAACCCAACTTCATCTTGGGGGAATCATCAAATTATCGTGGCCGTAGACTAATTTACTAAGTGGGTCGAGGCCATGCTTACAGTTAAATTCGACGGGAAGACTGCCACCTTCTTCGTATTCAATCAAATTATTGCCAGGTTTGGCATCTCGAGTGAGATTGTCACTGATCATGGAAGTCACTTTCATAATGAAATGATGGAAGAGCTAGCATCTAAACTGAGGTTTAAGCATGGTCATTCTTCCCCTTACTACCCCCAGGCAAATGGACAAGTAGAGGCCGTAAACAAGTCTCTCAAGACCATTTTGCAGAAAACTGTCATCCAAAGCAAATATAACTGACATATCATGCTATATCCCACACTTTGGGCATACCAAACCTTGGTCAAGACTGCCACCATATTTTCTCCTTTCCAGTTAGTACATGGTGTGGAGTCGATCTTACCTATTGAATGCAAAATCCCTTCTCTTAGATTGACAATTGTGCTCCTACTTGACACTTCCAATCTCGAACGATGCCTCGTGCACCTAGAGAGCCTTGATGGGCAGCTTTGAGACGCCTCTATGACTATCGAAGTGAATAAAAGATGTGTCAAGGTCCAATATGATAAGTCTATCTGTCCTCGGTTGTACGCTGAGGGTGACTTGGTCTTGTTATATGATCAAGCCAAAGAACCACCGGGGGTAGGCAAGTTCAAACCCATGTGGCACTGTCCCTATATCGTGCGACGTGTCTTAGAAAAAGGAGCTTATGAACTAGAATATTATGAAGGGAACATGTTCGTCGAGCCCAAGAATGGGTTCTAATTGAAAAAATATTACGCTTGAGCCCCAAGATTGGGCATAACTCTTTGTATACTAATGTAATTTAGTGTATATATCTTTTCCCTTTATTTCTTCTCTTCAACTTCCTTATCAAGTTTTCCTTTGGTTGGCAGATGTCAACGGAGTCTTCAGTCTACTTAAGATTCATAAATAGGGCCAGTCGTCATACACAAAACTTGTCTTCCATTGCTTGGGTGGTTTACTCACCCGAGGTTCTACCTGTGTCTTTAGGTGGCATATGCCTAGGGCCATCCACAAATAATGTGGCCAAAAATAGCATCGTTATAGAAATTTTGCGCGATGCCATTTCACATGATATTCTCTCTTTGGAGGTTTGATTGGATTCCTAGTTAGTATTATGTTAGTTGGACGACAGTTACCGTGTGCGTGACCCTACGTTACTCTGACGATTCCTGCGAATATGACTTTTAGAATGACTTTTTGATTTTATTACTTATCATCACATACCTAGGATTTCTAATTATGTATCTGATGCATATGCTAATTTCATTTTAGATTGGCATTTGTCACATAACTAAAGAAAATAAAACATTCTTATAAAGGTACACATTGTAACATAAGTAAAGCCAAAGAACCATGTTTTTATATATATTTCAAAAACATTGATGTTTATAGTACAAAATTGGGGCTAACACCCTCAATACACATATACAACCGATAATACAAAAATCATGACATCTACGTCTGTGGCTCCAGATGTGTGTCATGATAACAAACTACGACATTTGCGAGGCGTAGAAAGAGTCACACCCAAGCTCTGGGCACGCCTACCTCCTGCCGCTGCATAGCCTATGAGAAATCCTCCACTTGAACCATCAGAATCCTTTGTGTCAAATGAGACAGGTTGCCTTGCACGTTTTGAAGGATTCTCTTTGCTTCTCCTCCTGTCGCCTCATCTCCCCAGTGCCTCTGACGATGTCAATGAAGCCCATCCGACCATTGTGGACCTACGTCTGCGTCACATACATGTCTAATTAGTACTTAAACATCATCCAAAAATATTTTTGTTTTCATATACAAAAATACAAAAAAATGAAATATTTAAAAAACTTTGACATACCTATGTCCCCATAGGCGGCCCCTGGTGGTAATGGCATGTCAGGGTCCCCTTCGAAGTCAATCCTTTCATAGGGATAGTCATCCAGAGCAATGAGTCTTCACCAGTAAAAGAAATCATCATTGTAGGGTGTGGGCACCCTACCTCCCCTTTGTCGTCTCATCACCTCGATCCACCATGCCATGGCTGGATCGAGAGGCCCTCATGGAAGGATCTCAACTCTAGGTCCCAAACTTGGAACCCACTCAAAGAAAAGCTACACATAATGGAAACAAACCCGAAGTTCCTCTTACCACCATGTTTGCATTCTGTCAACTCACTCTTCATGTTAGCCAATAGTGAGGTGCACCAGTCATACACCATGGGTCTCAAGAAATCTATGGAGTAGAACATAAGTGGCATTGATGCCTGGTGCAATGAGGCCGATCTTGTGATTCGTGTCAAAATGAGGACAACAATCTTGAGGTTGTTTATCGCTCGGATGGGGACTTGACTCCCGACCTTATCGGTCCCTGCAATGTAATGAGCAATTATGTATTCTTCTATCTTCATACCGCTCCTAGCTCCCCAGGATTTGAGGTTGACCACCTCATCGCGATGCAACAACCCCGTCAAGAAATAGATATCCTTGAATTCAATCCTTAATGGTTGCCATCAAGGTTGAATCTCTCACTTCCTGGATCCCAGTAATCCTCGAGAAACTGTAGCAAACTCACTTGGGCCCTCATCCATTTGAGAGCCCAAAAATTATACTAAACACATCTTTTTAAGGACATTTGGCCCCCCAGATCTCTTTCCACAGCAACATCTACCTCCTCATGTTCCCTTTCCCTCCACTCTAGCACCATCCTGCAAGAGTAAGATCAATTTTTGAGTCAGCCTTCACTAAAAAACATTGTTTACGGACATATGCATGGGATGCAGTGTTTACATCCATGTCTAGGGTTTAGTATACATTGGTTGTATTTTAGACAACCGCGTATAATCATGCGCATATGCGACCCGATGAACAATATCCTGCGTACACCTAAACTTCTAATTTGCACCCTAAATAACTTAAAATTTGAAACCTAAATAAAAAATGTAATACAATAAAAAGAAACATGAGGGGAAGAGTTATTACTTGGTCTAGACGATCATTGATTCCGTCACTAGTAGCTCCCACAATCACCAATAGAAGATCATAGGTAATTTGGTCCAAAATCCACTATTTGGGTAAAAAACTAAAATGGCATAGTAATTTTTTTTTTACTATTTATAGAAATTGTTTACCCACTTTGCATAGTTTCAGATAATATTTTCTTCTAATGGACTAATACAACAATGGATTAAGTTGGTTTTCATAGTTTTGTCCAGGGATTCTTGCGGTTTTCAACGTTATGTTGATCGTTCGTAACTTCAGATAGGTATTTTCGCTACCCAACATATAGGATATGTATCCTTTCCATCATGCACAATTACATCGTCCTATAACTGTCACTCATATGCCTTAGGTACGAACCCATTTTTTAGTGACACACAACTTTCTATATGGTACTAGAAGTGTCGTTATCAAATGTCAGAGACTTACCAAACATGGGTACCCTAGTTAGATCCTCTGCTTCATTCGGTGCCCATGCAGAGATTTTTCCATAGGACCGAGAGTCCCTTATAGATAATACATGACTTTATGTTGAACCTCATTTCTCACTCATAAACATGTTGACCTATACCTAGAGGACTCCCAGGGGAGTTTGATTTAAGCTCTTTTCTGACTCGTTTTCAAAAAGAGAAAAGATTGCTGAGTGAACTTATCTCTTTCACACTTGTAAATCAGATTTGAAAGGACATATATTTGGTACAAGTTTATCCCTTTTTCAAACCAAGTAGACTAAGATTATGAAAAATGACATTTTTTGGTGTTAAGTTGTGATTGCATCTCATGCCCTTGCTTGCAGTATTGAGCCTATTGCTGGTTCTCGCTTTGCGTTATAAACCGTTTGTCTTAGCAGTTTTGCATCCTCAACCAAGCAGAGCCTTGTTTATATCCTTCGCAAATTGACACCCTATACCTAGGAGGGAACATTCCCACAAGTGTCCATCTCCCGCATGCACTTCCTTGCATTAAGCATAGGTATGTTCCACTGCTGGAACTAGTTTTTCTTACTTGTGACACTCGTTCCCTCCTTTGTATCATAGCATTCATTTGACTATGAAAAAACAAAAAAAGATGGGCGGGAAGGAAGTATTATCTTATATTGGCAGCAGTCATGTCGCCTTTGAACAAAGCACAATTTTTTTTAAGTCCACTTGTCATCATAATTTTGGGTTTAGCATGGCCTTAGGAAGCTGAGCTCATTACAGAGAGTTTACTCCCCCGACTGGTTACTCTTCCAGTCCTTATGGAGAATTTGATTGATGCCTCCTGCATATTATGGTTTCATCATTGAGTCTATGATGTTCTAGTCTTCCATATGTCTCATGCTCTTATTCAAAGGATATCTATCAACCTGTGTCATCCATTCCTCAAAACTCTCGAATTTGAATGTCGTCCATACCCTTAGTTTGTCTCATAATCACATGAAGTTGTAGTCATATTGCGCACCCTGCTCCTACTTTCATCATTGGTAGGTAACCTTGAACCTAGCAGTCGACATTTCATCATTGGTCCTTGACTAGGTGGTTGGTTTCCCTTGTGTTCGACAACAAGACATCTATTCACACATTGGGATTCATGCAGTGTCTTGGATTCCATTAGCCTTATTGGTGGTTTCCTCACCTTTGTCAACAATTTTCCTCATTGGATGCTATTCAGAGGGTATTTTTCATTTACCACTTGCACCTGGCACACGTGAAAGACACACTGGGTCGTTGGTTCATGAACATGTTCTTTGTCTAATTTCCTCCAAATCATTAAGCTCCTACTTTTTACCTCATGCTGAATGATGAGAGTTGCCTTAATGCTCTCCTTTCAACGAGCCTCCTTCCATCGACTTCAACTTATATATTCTGGAGATGAAACCTAGAGTCCTATGAGTACCTAAAGGCTTGCGGTCATTAGTGGCAGGTTCTCTTGCCATCGACAGTTGCAAATACATAAATGTCTCCTGATCGATGGATTCTTCAAGTGTTCAACCCCGAATCCTTTATTCACACTTGTAAGAATGTACTCAGTGCCTTGATATCTACTTTCATCATCAGTAGGCTGTCTCGTGTTTTTTAACGACATACCTCAATGACTGATAATCAAACAGAGTCTCATTGTGTTTGGCGTCAACTCCTTTATTCACATGATGTAGACTTACACCTTTGGCGGATTGTGTAGAAGACTTGAAGATATCAGTTTATAGTCACAACTTTCCTGAGTTGTTGCTACCTTTTCATTGAACGAGTACTTGTGTGACATCAATGATCATGGGAGATCAGGTTGTACTCCAATGTATACATATATATTCAGATTGATTTTGAGACTGGTTTCACTGGGCCTTGTGTTATAGAAATATTTGCCTCACCATTGCTATCTTGCACAAAGGGCCTTTTCCATTTCCCTATGCAGACTTGTCACACCTTTTTGATGAATCCAGATCCAAAAATATACATTTTTCCACATATATGCTCCCTATTTGCTATACAAGATGCGTATATGCTGGTTTCTCCACTACAGCCTGCGTACATTAGGATTTGTGCCAAAAAATACAAAATTAATTCGAGTTTCCATGTCACGACAAGATATCTCTGATCCTTGGCCGTCCATATACTAGAAACGTTTTGACTCGGCCCTTCGGCTGCATTCTGAAGGCTATAAAAGCACAATTCCGAGCTATGTAAAAGAGGAGAAATCATTCAACTTTGAGAGCAAAGTTACTCTAGATAAATTACTTCATATTGAGTCTGCATCCCTTTGTCCCTCAAGTTTGAACACAGTGTTCAACCCCCAAACTCTTTCCCTATTGTTGAGAGAACCTCATTGTCTCTCTCCTATGAGCTTGCCTTTGGTGGAGGATTGAAGTGGTGGAGGCCTAGTTGAAAGGAACTTGGTTCCTTGGTTTCGAACCATGTCGACATGAAAGTTTGTAATGTTGTCACTTCTGCTGATCAATTATTAATAGAAATACTCCTTTCCCGTCCTATTGGTATATTGCAAATATATGATTATTATCCATGGGCATGTGTGTAATGTTTATTAATGGATTATTCTATTTGATGTGCTAACCCCTTTATATCATCACTATATACTTGCTTTGCTCATCTGTTAAGAACTTATTGCAGGTATAAAGCTTTGGGTTGAAGTGCTCAACGATGGAACATCATCAAACGTTGGATCGAGGTAGGCCTCTTTCTCATCTTGCACATTAGTTTATATAGCATATGTTGGAATTGAGTTGATTTCTGCAGTCATACTTGTCTGTTGTGGTTTATCCCTGGCCATAGAGAGTTTTTCCCTCATAATAGAATTGGTGACTCCACTGAGGAGAGATCTTCCTTCTAATGGTTGAAGTACTTTTTCTTCTTACATTGTTCTTTTTCCTTTGTGTTTCTTGTCGTATCACTGCTTGACGGATTCTGTTCACTCTAGGTCTGAGTTTTCATCCTTTTTTCCCTTGCCTGGCCTTGTTTTAAAGCCTATACACTCCTTTTTCCTTGACATTCGCGAATACACGCTCGCTGTCTCACTGCATGATGCATATATATGCTATGTTCTCTTGAACAATTGCGTATACCACTTTCCTTGGTTTGTTTTCTTGGTTTAGTGATTGCTGGGTGGGATTTGATGATTGCTGAGCCTTCTTAGGTCTCTGTAGTACCTATTGAGCTTCTCTGGGTTGACAGGAAACTTGTTGGGAGTTGAATTTTTGGGCGTAGTCTTTCTCTTTGTTTTTCATTTTTGGTTGTCCTTGAACCCTGGGTTGTTTGCTTGGCTTCTTGGTATTCTACTCGAGTTATTTCATTTACACATAGTAGAATTTATATATCAAGTTGCTTTTTAGTCCATGCATTTTCTCTTTAATATATTGAAAATACAAAAAAATAGGCATTTTGCATTGGTTAGAATTTTTGTCTTTGAACCTTTATCATTAGCTTAGTCCATTTAGAGAAAGATTGCATTTTACTTTTGAATTATAGAGTTGAAATTGAAAATTGCGCTGTTTTTATTAGCATATCATTCATTGAAAAGTTAAAGATAGACTTTACATTATATTCATATTCATTTTCTTGCAGAGTCATAACATCATGAGTTTCGCTTCCATACCCTTTTGAGTAATCACGGCCAATAAAATTTACGCTTTAAACTAAAATTGATTAGTAACGATTTTATTTTTAGGGTGCACAAACTAGTCTAGGATTTAGTACCTTGGAATAGGATTTTGTGAGTAAACTTCTCCAAGGTAATTAAATCAACATATGTGTCTGAGACAGGGAGTTGAGAAGTCAATTGTATAATTGGTAAGATCAGGAGGCTCCGCTCACACCAGAGTTAATCACGAGATCACGCAAAGTTAGTTGAAGGGATAACCCCTGGATACTGACCTAGTGTCAAAGATATTTCTGTGGATTTATTCATATTTGGGGATCTTGCTAGTACCCATACCTCTGTGAGAGGCAGTGCTTTAAAGGTTTTGGGCTTTGCTACCCTTCCCATACGGTGATTCGGACTTACGACTGCTCGCCTGTGCATCAGTTATACAATGGTTTATTAGTTGCTTGACTTAGGTATCTCATAGGTTACTTGCAGGGGTTATTCTACTTGTACCCTGGGTCAAATAGGAGTCGGAAAACACACAACCTTTATGGAGGATTACCTCTATGGGAGGATCTGACCGACTGGTTGTTAAGCCCATGAGGGCCCCTATAAATGATTATGTTACCACCAAACTTTAGTAGGGAGTCTCACGTCTCTCTTGGACGAGACATACCTTCTTTAGTGAGGGAGGCCACTCAACCACTTTAGCCCATTTGCATGCATATTGGCTATATGACTTTTTGGTATGCTCTTTGAATACTAGTTGGCCTTAGGAGTCTATTTTGGGTTTCATCATTATGGACAATGAAGCTTATTTTTCTCCCTCATTCACTGCTACCCACCCCATGATGCCTGATCATTTCATGGGGATGGACCTTTCCACTTTTTACAATGGTATGCATAACTACAACGCTTAGTCCGCACCTTGGGTCTCTAGTCATTTTTCTGTTGATATGCCTTCCCCTGTGCAATCCTCTCCCTGGCCCACATATATGAATCCTAGCATTGGATCCAGGGGCACCATGGCTCTGATGCCTACTTCTTCGTTTGATATGAATTGTGTCCCCATGGGAGGTTGGAACCTTCCCCTTTATGGATCCAATTCTAGTTATGCTCTTTCAGGAGCCAGTACTCAAGTGGGTGCTTATCCCAGTTATTACAACCCACCCATGTATCTTTCATTCGCCATGTCGGTTCCTTTGAACACTTTTTCCATGACATGTCATCAAGTACCCCTAGGTCTTTCATATGGGGAGAATCGATTTTACGATTCAGGCTACCCTCTTTACGGGACCCCTTCACAAGGGGGAAACATATATCCTCACTTGAATAATTCTTACCATACCTCGGTCTCTTCGCAGACCTCAGTGATGATTCCCGTCCAAACCTCTTCGAACCATTTTGGCATTGGCCACCACTTTTTTGGGCTGGGAGAGGGGGTACATTGGGATCCTTTCTCACCTGCAATGTTTCAGAATCAATATTTCCCCAGACCTTGGAATCAAATGATGCAATCTATCACTAGCCTAGTTACTATCAGTCACACTGGTGCTCCATCACCCACCTCTACCAGTCGTGTCGGAGATGGGTCGACATTTTCTACGAATTATGTCGACAACTTTTCCCCAACCTCTACCAATTATGTTGGGGGCAACATCCTTTTTACCCCAAATCATAGCCGCATCACGTCTCCAACCTCTATTCATCATACATGAGACGAATCTCTTTCCCCTGCTAGTCACATCGAGAAGCCTAGATGTCTCAGATGTAAGCCTAAATTCCTTTGCAAAAATTGCGAAGGAAGTCACCTTACTCGTTTTTTCTCGGCTATTGTCAGGATACCAGAAGCGTGGGGCTCACTCAAGAGCCCTTCAAATTCTTAGGTATTCATGGTTTCTCCTCACACCACTTCTCCTTTGATCATCTCAATGGTCCCACTGATGCCATCTTCTCCCGAACTCACCCCCTTTTCCAAGGGTGAAGCATCTCTTTCCCCCGTTACTATGCATCCTCTTCAACCTATAATTGAGGAAGTGGCCACACTAGTACAATATTTGGTCAATCCTACTCTCCCTGAAGAGAGTGATGCACCTTTCATTCATGTTATCAACATTCCAAATACTCCCCCTTCCGAATGAGAGAGATTTATTCTTCCCCCTAATTCTCTCCCTCCAAGTCCTGACGAGGTTCCCTTCAATTGGGATGACCTAATTGGGCATCCCATCCCCCCACCTATGTCTTTTCCATTAGGAGACATTCTTCGAACCATTATGGAAACCGTATCCTCCATTAGCACTTTCTCCTCCTCGACTTGGAGAGCCTTAGGTTTTCCCAAGATTTTGTCAGCTATTCGTGAGATACTGACTTTCCACAGAAGACCGAGACGGGAGCCTTGGCCTCCCCCTTTACATGTTGATTAAGATAACAAAACAAGTCTTAGTTAATCTCTTTTCCGACTCGTCTAAAAACCAAAAAGATTGCCGAGTGATTTGTCCCGTTCACACTCGTTAAATTGGTTTTGAAAGGTCATGAGTCTTAGTCAAGCTCTTTTTCGACTCGTTATCAAAAAATGAAAAGATTGCCAATGGTAATTGTCTTTTTCACACTCGTAAATTGGATTCGAAAAGACATCTATTTGGCACAAGTTTACCCCTTTTTCACACCAAGTAGACTAAAATACATAAAAAAGAATATTTGTTTGGCATTAAGTTGTGATTGCATCTCATGCCCTCACTCACAGTATTGATCCTTTAGCAGGTTCTCTCTTTGCGTTATAAACCGTTGCCTAAGCAGTTTTTGCATCCTCAACCAAGGAGAGCCTTGTTTATATCCTTCGCAATTTG
Source organism: Picea mariana (assembly GCA_032191745.1). Classification (NCBI taxonomy): domain Eukaryota; kingdom Viridiplantae; phylum Streptophyta; class Pinopsida; order Pinales; family Pinaceae; genus Picea; species Picea mariana. Next base: position 181,426 of record JASDQU010735605.1, on the reverse strand, counting down.
ACACCCTATACCCTGGAGAAAACATCACCCTGAGTGTCCATCTCCCGCATGCATTTCCTTGAATTAAGCATAGGTACATTCCACTACTGGAACTAGTTTTTCTTACTTGCGACACTCGTTTCCTCCTCTGTATCATAGCATTCATTTGTTATGAAAAAACTGTTAGCCTATGGCTTACCTTTACCAATCACTAAGTATAAATTTTCACCTATATTTGTATTATTCATTTAGGATATTAGTAATATATCCTCAAGTGATGACTAATGATTTAGTTAAGATTTCCTAGCCTAGTCATCATGCATGATTTTAGGATCTAGAGCAAATCTCTCTATGAGGTGGCATCACCCATTGTACTATAAATATGTAACATTGGAGTGAATACAAGAAGTGTTGGCTAATATGCCTTTTCCGCCATGTTGTTATTCTTGTTTATGTTTTATCAATTGGTATCAGAGCTCTTATGGTCTTAAGGACCTGATTGCTTCACCATGGTAGTTTTCAATGGGAGGTGAGGTGCACTCCAAGTCGGCGTGGTGAAAAATTACGTTTGAATCTTCCTTGTGCAATTTTTGTGTGCCATCAATCAAGTTATGTCTCAGATTAGTAATTGAATCTGCCCTCCTCACCGATCTGCATATGTCTTTTCCCCTCAATGGATTGATGGCTATGGTTTTGAATTATGAAAATATACACTCATTTATTTGGCCGAGAAGAACTCGATCTGGGATCATTGTGAGACTGTAGCAACATCTCATAAAGAGTGTTTTTTTTTTTTTTTTCTAGCCTTCAGTCAGTCATTCAAGTCAAGATCAAGCTTGTTGATCTGCCCAATATCCAAAGCACTCAGAGGGTAATTAAATAACATGAGTGCCATGCTCAAGAGCCTGCTACGAGTATGAGGAGCCATTCGTCCACCTCGCCGGGGATCTGTCTTCAAAGCATTTTTTCAAAAGCTAGCACAAGAGGTCGTAACTGCTGGAGGTGATTGCAGTTGTTGAAGAGTTTGAAAGGGGTGTACGAGAGGTTTGTCAGCCACATAGAAGGATCGCTACCACTGTTCGATGAAATTGGTCCGCTACAAAACTCATCCATTCAGTGCTAACAAAAATTGGAGCCGTCCAGAAATGTGAAGGAGGTCGCTCCTAAGTGGAGGAGGTCGCATCTGCGTGGAGGAGGTCATTGCTGCGTGGATTTGATTGTTGTTGTGTTGTTGATGAGTTGTGCACGTATTCAAGCACTGCCACGTGAAGGATTTGCTACTGGAGCACTGTCAAAACTCTACACTATCGACGCCTCTCACTTTGTTGCCATGTTGTTCGCTGCATATACTCATATGAAGGACGTAGGTTGTTGAGATGTGATTTATTAGACCATCCATCGATGTTTAGTAAATTCATTCTGGAGAGCTGTCATTTGAGATTTGAGGGACTAATGCATTTACATTATGTTTACAGATTTTTCATATGAAAATCATTGTATCTCTATCTGTTATCCATACATCCAGTAAATGAAATTATTGTCTATGAAGTAATCACTATGAGAAGTTTCCACTCTGCATTGGCTTCAGAAAATTACACAGAGATCTAGCTAGTTAATCAAACTGAAGGGCGTGAGGCACACGAAAACGATCGTCATTGAATAGTTTCATTGCAATCTTAAAAGGAGATCGGTTCACGATTCTGTTTCAGATCAGCACAATCTCTTCATCCACTACCACAACAGTTTTAGTGCCACATACCAGGAAATTGTCTAGAAAATTCATGTCATATTTTCCAGCCAACAAAAACGGATCTGTTGATTAACTGGGAAGTTTCTCAGATAGTGTGGAAAATCTATTATCCTCAGATCGCCCACAATATTCTTCTTCTTTTTATGGGTTTTAATGTTTGTCAATCCGATTCCTGAAAGCCTTCCAATGCTAACCTTTAGATCTAGTCTTCTCCTGTAGTAGACTTAGAGGAGCTCGTGGATCACAGCTGCAAAATGATTTCAACAATGTTTTTTTTTTAAGGACATCTCGATTACTGCTCTACACTTCTGAGATTCATTTCAGCACCTCGATTATCTGTCCGCGACTGTTAAAAAATGTGGAGCCTGGTCTCTAAGATCCGATCAAGCCATGTGATCAACGCTCCTATTCAATAAGCTCTATGATCTGAACACCACACACATTTTCATCGAACTCGAGCCCGGAGCCTGATAGTCCGTTGATTGATTCTCCCACGATGCAGTGAAATTGCCAGATGCTGTACTCGAGTTGTGCCTCCAAACTAAGGATCAATTGATGTTGTATGGTGTATATTTACCACCATCATGCTACAGTTGGAATAAAAATCCGAGGCTAAAGGAATGCATTATGGTGAATATTTGTTTGTTGCGACTGCAGATTATGTTCAATGCAGAGAGTTTGTGTGAGAAGTTTTACAAATGAGCAATGGCAAGAAAGATGCAACGAAGATGAAGACAATCTTGGGGTGCTATAGATGGTGGAACGTGATCAGATAGAGATAGCACTGCACCTCACCATGTGAATGGAAATGCTCAGGCCACTGAGATGATCATGGTATGAAGATGGCTTCAATTTTTTGGCACCAAGAAATATAGGGTAAAATGTCAATTTTACTTTCAAATTGGAACTTGTAGACAGGATGATAACTTCCCATGCTTCTATTATCAAACATACACTTTTTATAATGTGTATGTGTTTTTGGTTCCTATATTCATAGTGTGTATGTGTTTAGACTTCCTGTGAAATCTATGCAAGTGGAGTTTGATATTAGCCAAACCAATTCAGTTGTCGATGTAGCCAAAAACTTAACAAATTCTTGATGGAGGATGTCAATGAGGACGACTGGTATTCCTGTTTATACTATCGAGGGCACGGGAAGTGGATATTGAGATTTAGAAACTTCTCTTAACCAGATCAATTTGAGTGGAAGACGTGGCTCCATCTTCTATGATATCAATATTCAAGTAAAATAATTGTTGTATTATAAATTCTTGTGGGTTGATAGATTTGATGTTGTAGTGGCATATTATAGCTTTGTCCAAGGTTTAAAAGATTTTGGAGAAGAAACCATGTTTCTCTTTTGTAAAACAAAAGGACTTTTAAACCCATGTTTTGCCTATGAAGACTTATATGCAAAATGCTAGTAGGCTTAGTGCTTGCCCAACTTTGTAAAAAGGAGTTATCAGGTTCTTCTTATAAGTTAAATTGGGAAGTGAACACCATTGAAGGCTTATATTTGTATTGTGATCATAAAAGAGATACTCATAATAAAATTGAAGTCTTTTTCTCTGTGTCCTAGATCCGCCCGAAATTGAATAAGGGGATATTAGGTACAGTTTGTGTTGTGTGTGATGGTAAGATTTTTATGGAATCTTTATGTCATTATGTTTAGTGTTGACATAATAATACTTGCAATTCATCATTTAACACAACAAACATGAAGTTCAAGCTCAAATTCATGTCATTCAAGCATTCAAGTCATCAACTACATCAATAATCGACAAATCAAAGTTTTTGAACTCAACACATCATGGAGCATTTGAAGTTAAATTGTAACTTGCAAACAATGTTTGTTGTAAGATTACTTAATCAGGATTTATTGTAACTTACAAATTGTCCTTTTGTAAGTTTACTTGTCTTTTTGAAATCAAGTTGAGTTGAATTGAATTTGTCATAAGGTGCATTTTCGGCTGAGCCCGACACACTTGAGTCTTTTTGAGTCGTAATTGACAAGGATGAGTACTTGAAACTCAAATCATTGTAATACTTTGGGATGCATTTTCAGTGGTAACCAACATCCTCAACTTCTTGGAAGAAAGCAAGAAGAGTACAAGCGAGTGTGAAACAAAATCAAGCGAGCGTGAAGTTCAAGCAAGTGATTCAAGTGAGCAAGTTGCAGATAAGCCTTCTTTTGTCGAGTCAAATTGTAATAAGGATTTACCTGCACAAGGAGACCTCATTTAGTGTTTTGAAATGGATCAAAATATAGAATTATTAGAGTTACTGAACACTCTAATAAACACCACTGAAGACAACACAGTGATATTGAACAAAACAACTCTTCAATCAGTGCTAACTTGTTTGCAAGTGACACAAGCTAAAGTTAGACTTCTTCAATCTCTATCCCAACTATTGAATGATGAGTTGACTAATCTCAAAAATAAATAGCCAGTGAAGTGTTATGAACTAGTTTTTGTTCAACACAATCCTCTCTATGATGATGATGATGATGATGATGCTTTTGATCAACAGTCAGTGAAGGAACAACACAGTGACACAACTTCAGAATCAGTTTTAGACGAAGTTGAATATATTCATGAACCTACATTTCAAGAGTTTTCTTTTGATTTCAGTGAAGAAAACCTTCCAATGATGCATCAACATGCAGTAAATCCGCTTCCATGGATTTCAAAGCAACAGGTTCATAATACTCTTTCCAAGCCCATCATCAGAACTTGGGAAGAAATCATCTACAACAAGAATAGAACATGACTTGGATATGCCAAGGAAGTTACCTTTCATATTCCTGATTATTCCAGACCAATCAAGTTCCAAAGTGTTGGATTCCTTCAAGAAGCTTCAACTTCACTTGTTCCAGTTCAACATCAGAATGATAAGTGTCAACATTGTAATTGAGTTGGTCACAAGGAGAATCAGTGTTTTGATCTCCATCCTTGCCAACATTGTGGTAAGAATAACCATTCTTCAGATAGATGTTCAACACTGAAGAAACCTGCAAGATTGAAAATTCACTATGAGTGGATTGATCCTTGGCAATGGTCATCAACAACCAAGTGATTATGTAAGTCTTACCGTAGAATTCAATCTCGATTAAAGACCAATATTGTAGCACATAACATATTTGTACCTCACATAAGTGGTCCCCTTATGGCGTAGCTTTCGAGCATGGCTCTCACGAGATGAGATAACATGTGGTTGTTTCCGCATGCCCACTTTGTGTTGTACTCAAATGGAACAAGTATGGTACTCTCTTGAGCCTAGAAGGGGGGAGTACAATGATGTAACTCTCATGCACCTTAAGGGGGGGAGTTCAAAATTCCAGTGATGATGGTTCATGAAACCTCTTGTGGTCTCTCCTTTCAGCTGCAAAGGGGGGAATTGATGATGAAATTGGTTGTCAGACATAAATTTTTGACAACAACAAACATCAAGTATGCCAGATGGGCATGAAATTTTCCAAAATGGGCAACTGCGGTCTGTAGATGATAGAATTTGGCAGAATTATGGTTCAATAAGTTTAATTTGAATCATACATAATTGGGATGTTTGATTTTGATTTTGAGAGCAATGATGTGAATGTTTGGTTCACATAGATGGTCATTCGACCTAGCAGAGGACAAGAGGATCCTTCTGCATTGCATCTTGGCATTTGATTGAGTTGTCAGGCATTTTTCAGGGATGTGTCAGACTAGAAGATGATTCACTTCTCTTGGTTCGCTCTCATCAGATTGGAGTTTACATTAAGTAAACAATTTGCATGCATCCTGGCTCACATGATTACATAGTGAGATTTCCAGAGATGGCATACTTTCGCAAGATTATGGTTTAATGAATTGCAATTGAATCATACACATGATACATTGGGATGCTATTGGACACCTAAAAGTGTCAAGATTGGTTAGTGGTTATCCAAAAAACCATCAGATACATGGTATCAATTGGTCAGTGGTCATCCCAAACCACAAATTCAGAGAGCACTTCAGTTATGCACTGATAGTAGAGTGGTGATACTACATGTTCACCAATTAGCAGAAGACATCAGATTCTTCTAGCTAAAATACTTGGAAAAATGATCAAATTGTCAAGCAATCAGGGAATGTTCAGATATTGCAGCTGTTCACTTCCATATCTCAACTCTCTTCCAGTTCATTTCAGATGAACCATTCAACATCCAGATTGGCGGTTTTTCAGGCGGTTCTTCATTGAGTTTCAACTCAGGAGTTTCAGTATGAAGACTAATCAGTAGGTGCGGACACTAACAGATCTCCCTAGATCCACCTAGATCTAGAACAAAACATGACAAGACATGACTCTTTCCCTAAGTTGCAATCATTGAATCTGCTAGTAAGGAGGAACAAGTGACATACCTTTGTATCACTTCCTTAAGTCTCTGTTGCTCCCGCTTCACTCCGGTGCTCTCATGAGGTCAAGTCCAAGACAACACAAACCAACTAAAGTGAAGATAGCAAAATATATTCAATGTCAACTTATGCATATGATAAAGGAATTACACAATAAAGTAAAAATAACTTTATAGGAAAGGGACATGCTGCTGTATCATATTAATTGAAAGTGGAAGATACAACCTGATCACCTTGATTTCGCAAGATTCCTTTCAGTGACCCTTGGTTCCAACACACACACTTGCTCTGTACTTGCATGAAGAAGATATAATTCCTCTTGATAGACCAACTAGATTCTCCAAGCTTCTATCTAAGCAGGGTTCTTCACACAATTCCTTCACCAATTCTTCAATTAATCTTGCTTAACCTTTTCCATGAGAAACCTTTCAATATATAGGAGAAGGAGAGATGGTTACATGGATGAGGATGATCCCATCAAATCTGAGAAGTCGGTAAAATGACAACCATACGAATGCCAACTCATTTTCTAGAAGATTCCCTTCTAGAACCCTCGATACCTCTTCTCTTTTCCAAGATTGAAAACAAGTTCACACCCTGTGTATGGAGAAAATTGTGAGAAGTTCGCACCCTAAATGAAGGTGGCCTACAAGAATGAGGGATTCTCGCACCCTAGGTCATATGCAGCCTGCGAACTCACTTTGAAAATATGTTTCTGGAAGGAGACAAGATCCACTTTTCCCAGGCAAAAAGTCCTTGTTGGGAGCCTGAATACACCATTGTTAATACATCACCAAGATGACCAAAATCATGTGTAACAAAATTCCCCCCAAAGTATGAGGCCGGAATCAGTGATAGCTGAAATACTTTGTAAACTGCACGTGTGTGTCGGAAACCAGGAGTACACCTAATCAGAAACCTGCAAACAACCAAGCATCTGCAGAATATAATACCAGTTCTGAGGTAGGTATTCCCATACTCAGATCACATACGGACAACATCATGAACATAGGTCATGGCCACCAATCACACACTGTGGATCCATGCCGTCAAAAATATCGCATAGCCACCAAGAATACACTGTGGATCTATGCAAGAAGATTCAAATTAAGATGACATAGCCACGCAACATACAAAGTGGATCTATGTGTCGATGCAAATCATACATACTCCATCGCAGCCTGGATCAAAAAGATGAAACCCAGGGTCTTCAATACCATCACCCGAAAGTACGAATCTAACCATGTGATTACATGTGACAAAGTCAAACAAGGTAGAAAGCACTTGATTATCGGTCAATGATGCAACCGTTAACAAGTGTGAGGAAAATCATCATTAATGTCAATGACTCCAAAGGTACACTAGTAAAATCCAATGAATGTGAATAAATGAGCTGAGGTCGAACATTCAATGGAATATCCCGATCAGGGGTGAATGATGAAAACCCACTGTCGGAAGCGAGAGAACCTGCCATTGAGACATACAAGTTCCAAGGTACCAAATAATTTCTAAGTCTTGTTTCTGGATAATGAGTTGAAGTCGACGGAACAAGACTCGTCACAGGAGGGCCTTGATGTATCCCCCATCAATGACACAAAATAAGTAACAGAGTTTGAAGGTGAAACTGAGTATGAATATAGATGGACATGGACATAGGGAAGGCCGACTTGATAAGAATGGACAACTGCAGATGGCCAATTCAACAGAGGTTTCAGATGAACTTCTCTTGAACATATGAACGACACGACCAATGATTTGGCAACACTGACTCAGAGATGACTCAGGATATGACCTTGTGGCAAGTCGAATGAGAGACAAACATATTTCCCAAACTGGATTCAAATAACGAATAGGAGGTGTCATGTTCAAGAGTGACACTTAATGCCAATAATATGAATACGAAAACACATCCCTTTCCCAAATTTTCCCCCACCATTTCTGGCGAGTACCTCTTTATTTTTATGCAAGCTTGAGGAGGATAACATATGCTTGTTGATGTAAGCTCATCCTTCGGACGAGTCCCTCAGAGTATGTTTAACAAACCCTAGGAAGGAGTGGTTCGGTCTCATTACGGGTCTTTTGATGTTTGTTTAACAAGTCCAAAGACAGAAAACTCGAAGGTTTTTCATGATTATAGAGTCTAGAAAAACACTTAAAAGAGAACTCTCTCAGTTCCTTTTTCATAAAGTAGTCTGATGAGACTGAAAAAGAGATAAATTATCACCCAACAGACGCTTACTTAAAATACTTTAACGAGAGTGAAAATAGCAAGATCGCTCGGCAATATTTTCATGTTTAGAGAGTCTGAAAAGAGCTTAAAGAGGACTCCAAGGGGTTCCTTTTTTGTATAACCTTTATGAGCCTGAAAAAGTGATAAAAGTTTGCTCGATTACGTTCTCATATATTTTAGAGCACGAGAACGAACAAAGACCAAGCTCGAGGTTTTGTCTAAAAACCATAAAAAATAATTAAACATGCGATAAAAAAGAGAAAATATCCGTACTCCTTTGTGTGGACTTCGAAGTTGTCATATCTGCAAAGATTCACACTCATAGGGCTATTAGGCATTAGGTTTGATGAATAAAACAATTATAAAAATCAACAAAAATGGTAAAAAGTAAATATAAGTGGGTAAAACTTCTTTTACCATAGTCATTGTGACTTTGCCAAGATTTTAGCCCAAAACCCCTCTTTTGCCCTTGAATTTAAGTGCTTGATTGTGGGAGGTATGAGAAACCGTTTGGCGAACTGTCTCCATCAGTGAGGTAAGCTCCTTGTCTTCTACCTTTTCACGGTTCAATTTTTTGTTTTCAATGGAAAATTTCAAGTTTTTGAGTTTGTTTTAGGGCCAAAACTTGTGCCTAGGCGTTCTTGCAGGCTAGCCATACAGGACTTGCGAGAATGCATGATTCTCACAGGTGGCCCCAAAGGCACCTGCGAGAACCTTGCACAGTGCTAAAGGGGCACCTGCGAGGGCCACAAGATGAAAATTTACTTTGATTTTTGCTCAATGAAAAAAGTGCCAAGGCTTGAAAAGAGTTGTTGACCTTCTTCTTATGGTTCTTCTGTAGGCATTTGACCATCGCGATGGTTCTGGAATGGCGCGAAAGAGAGCATGAAGAGGATGATGCTATTGTCGAGAATGAACTAGGCACCATTTCCTCTCTATGAGACTGTGGTCTCCTTAAATTTTTTTGGATCCCGGTTATGAGGGCCCAAGTCAGGCTGTTGGAGTACCTCGTTCATATGTGGGACGTGGACCAACAAGTATTCCACATGGGGGTCCACACATTGTCCGTGGATATCGAGGACGTTTACTTCCTAACAGGATTATCACGGCGTGGGTACCACGCTATCTTGACTGGTATCCGAGGTGGTGGGTTTCCTATGAGTGAGTATTGTTGTCAGTACTGTGTTCCAGAGGCAGAAAGAATCAAAGGAAAGGTGGCCATTTGGGGGGTCCAGGATTTGACCCTTTACACCATCGTATTCGCCATTTTCTCATATGGTTGAGAGCGTTGCTCCACACATGGCTCTCTAGAGCTATTTTCAGTACGCCATAGAGTGTATTGAGCCTCAGGTCTTTTACTGGTCAGACGAAGTCTTTCGTAGCATAAAGAGGCAGTTGACAAAATGCAGGAAAGGCGACCTGAAGCAATTCGGGTATAGATCACTTTTGGTGTCCTTATTTCTTGAGAGGGTTCCCTTACTGAGGTTGCAGGTTGAGTGGGGTTTACCGGCTCCATAGGATCCGAGGATGTTGAGGTGGTGCAACCTCATGGCTCGACATGTAGTTGGGCCAATCATCAAATATAACGATTCATTTTTTGAATGGTTGCGGCCATAGATGTTGATGGTCGACGATTATGCTTATGCTGGGTTGGATTTCTAAGGGGATCCGGATTTAGCCCTACCTGAAGATGCTCAGTGGGGAGATCTAGGTAAGAAGTACACATTTTGTTCTTTTAAATGTTTTTTTAATTTTTATCATATGCAAATGTTTTTATGTTTGCCCAAGAATTGATCAAAAATCTCTTTTGAATGACACAGATGTGGGGCCATACCGACCTCTAGGTACGTCTCCTATTTAGCAACGAGGAGAGGTGGCTCCAGTGCCACAATGGGATGCTAAAGATTATGAGGTAGTGGAGCAAAACTTGGAGGGGTTGACTGCTGACATTCCAGACATGACTATCGGAGAAGTCCCTCAGCAATATGAGTGCCATACTGTGGGTGTGTCAGAGTCTATTGGCCGACTGCTTTGTAGGGTTGCTCGGGAAGTCGTGTGTTATCGTAAGCGTCACCCATGATGCTACTTTGTAGAAGTTACGAGCTTCAAATTTTGAAATTTTGGTCCTTGGACAGAACTTTTTTGTAAAAAACTTTTGATCGTTATATACATATATACAGCTTCTACCGGCTTATCTTGTGTTGTGTGATACATGTGATGTGATTGGTTTATAAATGGCCCAAATGTCTGTCTAATACATAGTCATCCAATGCATCAGTTAATGTATTTAGAAATCTAGGAATATGTTGATACTCAATATAATCAAAATAACATTCCAAGAGGCGAATTCGTAAATATACCCGGAATAAAGTAGGACTTCGAATATCATAGACATTACTTAACTGTAGTACTACTAGATGCGAATCGAGTCATACAACCAAGTGACATATACCGAGTGGGATAACATCAATCAAAAATTCAATAACGACGCTATACTCTGCAATATTATTGGTCGCACGACCGAGACACACACCTCATAGAGTGATAAGTTCATTTGTAGGGGCGTAAATTGCCCAAGTAGCAGAAGCAAGGTTTTGAGTACTACGTCTAGAGCCATCAGCGAAGCCAATGTGGGGTAGTGAAGACTTCGACATCTGGAAACCAAACACAACGTAACATAAGGGTAGAGACCAGATAACGAAAAAAGCATACTACAGTAACACACAAGAAGTATGATACAATAAAATACAAGTACTCATGCGTAGGTGATCTTAGGCATAGTGCTTCTTTAAGTACAACCCATTTCTAGGTTCATTCAAAAGGATACCATCATAATCTACCAACTCATAAGCTCCTTTCTCCAAAACTCATCTAATGATATAAGGACCTCGCCACATGGCTTCGAATTTTCCGGCTTCTAGCATATCCCGATCTTGTTCGTAAAGGAGAACCAGATCTCCTTCGGAGAAAATGCGAGGCTTGAAATGTTTGTCGTATTGGGCCTTGACACTTTTCTTCTGGGCTTCTATGAATAGGGCAGCATCGCGTCGAGATTCATCTAATCGCATGAGATACAACAGACGTTCTTCTTCGGCAGATGTGTTTGGTAGGAGTTCGACGGCTAGTTTCAGGGAGGGTATCTGACATTCAATCAGGAGGATGGCTTCAAGACCATAGACTAACCAGAATGGTGTAAACCTGGTAGCAGACTTAATGGATGTTCGATAAGCCCACAATGTTGAAAACAACATCGTGTGTCAACTTGTTTTGTGAATCTCTATCATTCGTCAGAGCATGGTAATCAGGACTTTGTTAATTTCTTCGACTTGGCCGTTGGCTTGTGGGTAATAGAGCATTGAGTTTTCATGGCGAAGACCCAACTTTTCAGTGAGTTCGGACATCATGAAGTTTCTAAAGTGACTTTCATGATCAGTGACGATAGACTGAGGAACACCAAAACGAGCTATGATGTGATTGAAAATGAATAATGTTGCGGTCTTTCTGGTATTGTCAAATGTCAGCATCGCCTCGGCCCATTTCATAAAATAATCTACAGCTACAATAATGTATCCATTCCCCCCGACTGAGTGGGGGTGACATGTCATGAAATTGATACCCCATTTTGCAAAGGGACCGATGGAGACCACAGGGTGAAGAGGAGCATGATGTGACCGTATTTTATGGTTATAGGTCTAGCAAGCATGGCATTTTTGGACGGAAATTATGAAATCATTAAATAAAGAAGGCCAAAAATACCCTGCTCGTAAGATCTTCTAGGTAGTATCATACCCAGACATATGACCACCACAGGCTCTAGAATGGTAGTCATTTAAGGCTTTCTCGGCTTCTTCAAACGTGAGGCAGCGTCAAAAAATTGAGTCAATCCCATGATGATAAAGAGTATCACAGAGGATAATATACTGACAGGCTTGGTAGCGTATTTTATGTCGGTCAGTGCTGGACAAATTGGGATGGAAAGTTTGGGTTTAGAAATATACGATGATATCTCCATACCAAAGATCATCGAAACTAATTAGGAAAAGGGATTCATCGAGTAATGAATCGACTGCTACATTTTTTGTTTCAGAGTAGGGAAAGTCGCATATCAACTTGGAAAACAGTGAGGACTTCTTGGACTTAGCTCATTCAAATTCCAAGTCAAACTCTTGGAGCATCACAATCCGTTTGTAGTATTCCCCCCCTAGCAGTTGATATGTGAGAATGTGTTGCATAGGGTTGGAGTTAGAAATTACCGTAGTCTTGCGAGAGAGGATATAGTGCCAGAAACGTTGAACTGCTTGGACGGCTGCCAATGCCAGTTTTTCGACATGTAAATACTTGGTTTTGGTAGGCGTTAGACTTCGAATCAAGTAATAGATAACATGTTCGTCATGAGAATCATCCTCTTGGACAAGGACCATAGCGATGGTGTAATCTGAGGCTGCGAGGTAGAGGAAGTAATCGCGACTGTAATCGGGGGGGGAAGAGAAGCAGAGAACATGTTAGGGACAACTTCAGAGATTCGAAATATTTGTTTGTGATGGTATCCCATACGAACTCGGACCCATTTTTGAGTAGTCGTGTAAATCCAAGAGTTATCTCAGAATAATTTGGGATAAAACGATGAAGAAAGTTTTCTTTCCCTTGCAAACTTTGTAACTGGAAAAGTGTAGAAGGAGGAGGGAGATTAAGAATCACCTCGACCTTCAAAGGATCTACCCTGATCCCTTGACGTGAAACAATAAAGACTAGAAGTCGGCCGGATTCGACGTAAAAAACGCATTTTGAGGATTCAAGCGTATATGGTAAAATCGACATCGGAGGAAAATAGCTCGGAGGTGGATTGGGTGATCGACCTGGCGCATGGAATGAGAGGGTAAGTCATCAAGATATGGCTACATGATGTGCTTGATATCATGGAAGGCATAAGACATAGCACGCTGAAAAGTTGCACCCGCATTATTTAGACCGAAAGGAAGTTTCCGAAGGGCGAAAGTGCCCCAAGGACAAATAAAAGCGGTTTTGTGTTGATCCTCAGAAACAATATTGATTTGATTATATCTGGAAAAACCATCCATTAGAGAGAATATTTCACTTCCGGTGCAATCGTCGACAATCTGATCGACGAAGGGGGTAGGAAAGTTGTCTTTAGGACATGCTTTGTTAATATCCCTATAATCAACGCACACACAGATTGTGCCTTGTTTCTTGTCGATCGGGACAAGATTGGAAACCCAGTTAGTGAGGGCCACCGGGTAAATAAAGCCGACTTTGAGAAGTTTCTCGACTTCAAATTTGATAACGACCGCTTTACGTGGGTGAACTGGACGAAGGCATTGCCGGACGGGTTTAGCGTCTGGGTATGTCTTGATCTCATGTATCACAATGTCAGGGTCAATGCCCGGCATTTCTTCATAGCTCCAGGTGAAGACGTCACGAAATTCTTTGAAAAGTGACTTGTAGGTGACAATTTCATCAGGGGAACACGAAGCTATGATATGCACATTTTTGACAATTCCAAGTTTTATGGATATGTCGAGGGGAATGGTGGGTGAGATATTGCTTAAGTTCCCTTCAAAAAACACATCATGTGTGGACTCGGGAATGGTGGAAATGAAGACAACGATCGATGGGGTCGAGGTCTGTTGGTATCTCTCAATGGTGTGTTGTTCCAGGAAGAGGATGGAACGGTGATGTCCATTGTCCCAGGGCGTGTCTTCTATGACAGACATGATCATCTCGTCTATGGGAAAAATGATGCGGAAAGGATATGAAGATAAATCACCAAGAGAAGGGGTAGAAGGGGTTGTCGATTGAATGGCTGGATAGGCGGATTCGATCGGACTCAAAGGCATTTCGTCATCGTAATGAAGATGATCGTCGGGGTCGGGTACCAACCATGGGTCGTGAGACACAGGGGTTTCGTGAATAGAGGTGGAGATCATGTTGATTGAAACGACAGATGGATGTGGAACATCGGGTGGTGGGATGGGGAAGGTACCCATTAAGGAGGAGTCTTTGAGAAGACCCACACCTACGTTCTTGTATCCGGGGGGGGGGGTTGACAATAAACGGTACGTTGCCAGTGCGTGTATTCGAGTTAAAGAAGGATAATTGGTCGATGGTAATTACCTTTCCTTGATGTGGGAAATGTACAACACAAAAAAGAGTCGACACAACTGCATGCATGGAATCAATCCAGCTACGACCAAGAAGGAGGTTGTAATCAAGAGGAGCGTCGAAGACTTACACTTCAACTTGGACCGTTTTGCCTTCTAACGTGATGGGTAGTGAAGGGAGAACACCGTAAGGCTTAAAACTAGAGCCATTAAAGGCTTTGAGTGTGTTATGGGATTCAGTCAAAGAGGGAGAACCGATGGCTTTCCAGCAGGTAATAGACATGACGCACGTTAAGGCACCCTCGTCGATAACAGTTCTACAAATGTTTTTTTTGGAGACAATCACTTGTATTTGTAACGCAAGTTGAGGGGGTAACCTTGGAATGTGATCTTCCAAGTCAAAAATTATTAAATTTGTATCCATAGGGTCGATTCCACCGATAGATTTCAATAGTGTCTTCCATTGTATAGGACAACTTTGAAGGACTTCGAGGGCTGACATTGATGGTGCTTGGGCCAGATCTTCAACAATTCTATAGTTCTAGGTAGCACAAGCATGAGGATTGAAAGCCGATTTTTGAATGATTCCCTTTGGAGGAGGGCGAAGAATTGTGTCGAGGCTTGGTAATTCGAGATGAAGAGGATCGTTGGTAGGTGGAGTCGTGGGATATGGCTGGACCAATGAAGGAGGTATAACATCGACCTTCTCTTTAGACGACGAATAATCTTTGGCTCGAGTGGTAAGTGCAATGTCATTTTGCTTTGAATCTCCTATACACATTAGGACATAAGATGTAGTGGAGGGGGATGGTTGGTCATGAATGACCAATTGGGCCTGTTGTTGAGAAGGGAAGGGTTGTGACAAAATGACCAGAGTGGGTGGTTTTGGGGTCCCTTGAAGGAACTTAGTAACCTCGGCACGTCATGGACAATCCTTAGTGTAGTGATCATCACCACAGATAAGACAAGGGTATTGGGGTTTATGCTTATCCCTATCGTCAACGGGCGTTGTTTTGGTTCTCTCTGCTTGCGAAGTATTTTTGTTCTCCTTATTCTTACCCTTTCTTTTCTGGATTTTTTTTTACCAGCGGGGGTAGATTGAACATCATTTACCTCAGAAGTCTTGACGATGGGAGGGGTAGGAGACAGAGCATTTTGAACATTAGAAGAAATGGGTTTGGGGCTGTTGCTAGAGGCAAAATGTGGTTGGGCATGGAAAGTGCCAATCACACCGCCCGCTGCATGAGAAGCAATAGGAGTAGTTGAAGTGGCAGAAGTAGAAGGACAAGGCGCATCATGGAGTAAGTCATAAAGAGTACCCATTTGTGAGTAAACGAGATCAAGGTATTGAACATGACTAATGGCCTGTTCTTTTGTGACAACTCCACCCATGGCGATGTCATGAACGATGTCGTTTACGAAGGATTTTGTGAACCACTCTGCCAGCAACTGATCGGGAAGTTCGAGTTTGATGATACGCCCTCTTCGTCGCCACTCATGAATGTGATCAGAGATATGAGTGGCTTTGTTTTGTTTGAAAGAACTCAAAATCTCGATCCCTATTTCATAACGAATCGGTAACTGGTAGTGGGTGAGGAAAGCCATAGTGAGGGTTTTGAAGTCGACAAAGAAACCTCGTGGTAATTCTATATACCACTTCACGGCAGAACCCGTGAGAGTTTGTTGAAAAAGGCGTAAATGAATAGAGTCATCCATCAAGGAGTTGGATGAGAACCAAAGGTGAAAAGTCATGACGTGATTGTTCGGGTCCTGTCCCGCTTTGCCATCGAATTTAGGGATGTCATACGGTAGCATGGATGGTATAGCGGGCCATTGGGGAGAGTGATGGATCGGATCATTTAAAATCCTTGATAGATCCAAGAGGTCCAGGGTGGCTAAGAAAGGTATTTGTCTATTCACATGCGGGTACTGGTGGCTTTGGGGAGGGAGTCTCATCGACAAACCAGTGGGACCATAAGCAGTCTGCATATAATGAGAAGATCCAGGCAGATTAGATGGTGGTTGAGGATGCAAGTAACTCATAGGGTTGTACCTTTGAATGGGGGCGTAGGGTTGAGCGTTCGAGCCCCAAATAGGATTAGACGTACCTAGATATGGTTGGCCTATACTGGGAGGTATAACAGATGTAGCTGGAGGCTGTTGCCCCCCAGTCGATTGAGGGTTATGTTGTATTAGATGATTCCAATACTGGGCCAAGGATGGAGGTATGTTTTGTCCATAGGGTGGGGTCGGTGGGGGTTGTCCTCCAATCGGGGGTTGTGTTCCAATTGGGGGTTGTGTTCCAATTGGGATTTTGGTTCCAATTGGGATTTGCCCTGCAAGGGGGGGTTGAGTCAAACCTCCTTGGTGAAATTGTCCACCAACAGGAATCTGGTAATTTGGTGTGAACAACGGAATGGTGCCACTAGGATTAGCGCTGCCGATAGGGGATGGAGAAGGTCCTCTAAAAGGAGGTGGAGGAAGTGTCGGAATGAAACCGGGAGGAGAGTTCCCAGAAGAAGTGGGACCAACAGGAGTTCCGGATGTGATTTGCGTAGGAACGGGAATAGAGGCATTCAACGCACGGTACCCGGGTGGAAGTGTTGGGGTGACTCTGGGCGAAAGTGGTGTGCCAATAGGGTCTTGGCTAACCATGGTAATCCTAGTGTGAAGACTCGCAGCATATGTGTAATGGACCATTTGTAAAGGGAGAGTCAAGATGTGGTCAACTCACAGAGCTTCTGTACCAGAAAAATAATAAGCAGTAGTAAAAGGTACTGCATCTAGATCATATGTTTCAGGGAACGTAGGTGAGATGGTGATATCAACGCCTACTCCTGAACCAAAGAGATCCCATCTAAAAATGGCAGTAGCCCAAAAAGGGTCTTGGCCCTCAGGTCCTGGAAAAGGTCCAGTCAGTGATCCAGAAGACAAAACAACTAAGTCTCTAGAAGAATTCACTCGCATAATATGTCTCTCAGAGTTAGGATGAAGTCGAAAGTCCTCTTGAGAATTGGTAATTCGGAACCATTCTAGAGGTCATTTCTTTCCACTTGTGGGGTGGTGGCGTATTGGACTTCACTCTGTTGAGGAGAGCCCTCCGGTGAGTTGGTAGGCAAGGGTTGAGAACCTTCCAGATTTTCTGGGGGTAAGCCTTGCATTCTACGTGAAGGACGTGGAGGGTCAATTGTGAATGAGTTAAAAACTTACGAAGAAAATTCTATGGTCAACTTGGGTAAACAAACAGCACGCGCTAGTAAAAAATGTAGGAAGCAAAACCAGGCAAACAAGACCTTCTAATTCTGAAGTTATTAGTTGGTGATGAAATCCAACATCACAATGATGAGATAAGAAGGGGTTGGGCTAGGGTGGAAAAGTTACGTTGACAACCTGCTTAACGGACTTACACCCTGGTGCAAGCTCCCACACATAATCGTGGGTATACCCTCCAAGGAGCTCGAGTGAGTTTGGACAACTTTGATTCCAGGTACCATGAAGACTTGCTCCTTCACAGTCACCTTGTGTAAGACCCTAAGAAGATAGGCCACTAAGGTTACCGCAACAACAATAAATCCTAGGGGACAGTCGACAGTCCGATCCACACACAAGGGCAGGGTATCTAGCCCGAAATCAACTTGAGAGGTTTCCACTCATCATTGTGGGTATACCTTCAAGTGACCCCCGTAATACATGCAATTTCTACATCAATACCAACAAAGCCAGGTGAGTAACTCTGTCAATACCAATGCAACCTCAAGTTTGACCCTTGTGTGAGAAGGGCTTCCTAGGACAAAATGTTGCAAATGGAATTTGACACTCCTTAACACAATATGCTATTGTGTGTTTTGTGATTTGGAGAGTGTATCTCTCTGCCTATTCCAAAGCTCTAGCCTAGCTAATGTTGGTGTAATAGAGTCCTAGAAAAGAGTTACTAGTTAAATTTTAAAATTGTGCAATATTATTAAAGGTTGTTGTTACTCAAAGGAGACAGAGATGAAACCGATGTTGTGTGAGACTCTGACCCAACAATGCATAGATAGGAATGAAAGATATCAATTCTCGTTCGATGAATCCTATTTACAGGAAGGAAAGAGAAGTTTTCTGAAACAATCTTTGAACTACGATATACAATCTTCTTTGAAATGCAATATCAACAAGTCACAAATCAATGCCAATTCTCTATTTGTTCTATTTCAATAATTGATTTCCAATATTTTCAAAATAAAGATGCTTTTAAAAAGAAAATTGTTTTTTACTTTTCTAAAAGAACCACACAACGATGGTGGTACTAAGGAAAACCAATAACTAATGACAAGCAACATACAAAACCTAAACCAACCTTTCAATGAAGACAAAAATGACAAGCAAACAAGGCTAGTCTTTTCAAATGCATGAGGGAAACAATTTTCCAAGCAGTGGGCATTTGAGAAAGACAATAAATCCCAACTTTTAAACTGATCATCAACTCCCAACCAAACAAGCACTCAGATTCCAGGATCAGAGATTATATCCTTGCTAAGAAAAGGTCAAGAGATGACAGTTGAGAAAAATGAACAAGAAGTGCTTTCGATTTCTGAAGACTAATCATTCACAAAATCTGAAGTAAAAAAAATCAATCAATGGCCCAAGAAGTTCTCTTCAGACACACATGCAAATATGGGTATCTGGGCATACAAAAGACCTTAATCTCAAAATTTTGCAAAATGGGTTCGCAGGCAAGCAGTAGTGTATGGAGAAAACTGCGAGAAGTTCGCACCCTAAATGAAGGTGGCCTGCAAGAATGAGGGATTCTCGCACCCTAGGTCATATGCAACCTACAAACTCACTTTGAAAATATGTTTCTGGAAGGAGACGAGATCCACTTTTCTTAGGCAAAAAGTCCTTGTTGGGAGCCTGAATACACCATTGTTAATACATCACCAAGATGACCAAAATCATGTGTAACAGTAGAGTGGTGATACTACATGTTCACCAATTAGCAGAAGACATCAGATTCTTCTAGCTAAAATACTTGGAAAAATGATCAAATTGTCAAGAAATCAGGGAATGTTTAGATATTGCAGTTGTTCACTTCCATATCTCAGCTCTCTTCCAGTTCATTTCAGATGAACCATTCAACATCTAGATTGGTGGTTTTTCAGGCAGTTCTTCATTGAGGCTCAACTCAGGAGTTTCAATATGAAGACTTGGAATTGATACCAGCTTATTCTTTATTTCTGGTATTATTGATCGGACTTGTGATTGAGGGGGGGATTGTTAGCCTATGGCTTACCTTTACCAATCACTAAGTCTAAATTGTCACCTATATTTGTATTATTCATTTAGGATATTACTAATATATCCTCAAGTGATGACTAATGATTTAGTTAAGATTGCCTAGCTAGTCATCATTCATGATTTTAGGATCTAGATCAAATCTCTCTATGAGGTGGCATCACCCATTGTACTATAAATATGTAACATTGGAGTGAATACAAGAAGTGTTGGCTAATATGCCTTTTCCACCATGTTGTTATTCTTGTTTATGTTTTATTAAAAACACAAAAATATAGGCGGGAAGGGAGTACTATATTATAATCGACAACAGTCGTGTCGCCTTTGGACAGATAACAAAGTTATTGAGTCCTTGCGTCATCATAATTTTGGGATTAGCATGGCCTTAGGAAGTTGATCTCATTACAGAGTTTTCTCTACTGGCTGGTTACTCTTCTAGTCCCTAAAGAGAATGTTATTGATGCCTCCTGCATCTAATATTCACATCATTAAGTCTATGCTGCCAGAGTCCACAATATGTCTCATGCTCTTGTTCAAAGGAAGTCTATCAACTTGTGTCGGCCACTCCTCAGAAATCTTGACTTTGCATGTCGGCCATACCCTCAGTTTGTCTCAGAATCACATGACACTATGGTCTTATTATGCACCCTGACCCTACTTTCATCATCGGTAGGTCACCTTGAACCCAACAATTGACATATCATCATTGGTCGTTGACTGGGTGATTTCCCTTGTGTTCAACGATAAGACATATATTCACACTTTGGGATTTTTGCAGTGTCTTGGATGCCATTATCCTTATTGGTGGCATCCTTGCCTTTGTCAATATTTTTCATCATTGGCTGCTATTCAGAGAGTCTTTTTTGTATACCGCTTGCATTTGGTACATGCGAAAGACGCATAGGGTTGTTGGTTCATGAACATGTTCTTCAATTGATCTCCACCAAATCATGAAGCTCCTGCTTTGTTCCTCGTGCTGACTGATGAGAGGCACCTTAATGTTCTCCTTTCAACGTGTCTCTTTCCATCGAATTCAACTCATTTATTCTGGATACGAGACCTAGAGTTTAATGAGTACCTTGAGGCTTGCATTCATTAGTGGCAGGCTCTCTCGCCATTGACAGATGGAAATACATCAATGTCTCATAATCAATGGATTCCTCAAGTGTTCGACCTCGACTCCTTTATTTACACTTGTAAAAATGTACTCGGTGCCTTGATACCTACTTTCATTATTGGTAGGTTGTCTCGTGTTTGTTAACGGTATACCTCAATGACTGGTAATCAAACGATGTCTCATTGTGTTCGACCTCAACTCCTTTACCCACACGATGTGGACTTGCACCCCTGGCAGATAGTGTAGAAGACTTGAAGACATCACTACATGGCCACAACTTTCCTTTCATTGGAACAACAACTATTCGACTTCAGTGATCATGGGAGATCAAATTATACTCCATGGTATACAGATATATTCAGATTGATTTTGATACTGGTTTCACTGGACCTTGTTCGTGACTATGACAAATTTTGGCATGAAACCGCATTTGTATTTTCCTATTCATGGCCATGAACACTTGTTTGGTATATTTTTCACATGGATCTGCATTGTATTCTTGGCAGACATGTATGCAAATTCAATACAAAATGTAATGAGCAATCAAGTTCGTCCAACTGGTTCTCTACCACTCTACTTCTAGGTTATTTATAATGTATTTCAGCCATCGCAGATACTCCTCTGATCTCACACAATAGGGGGCATATGTTATAGAAATATTTTCCTCACCATTGTTATCTTGCACAGAGGGGATTTTTCCATTTCCCTATGCAGATTTGTCATCCCTTTTTGACGAATCCAGGGCCAAAAATATACATTTTTCCACATATACACTCCCTATCTGCTATACAAGATGCGTGTACGATGGTTTCTCCATTACAGCTCGTGTACATCATGATTTGTGCTAGAAAATACAAAATGAAGTTGAGTTTCCATGCCACGACAGGAGATCTCTGATCCTTGGCCTTCCATATACTAGAAACATTCCAACTCGACCCTTCGGTTGCATTCTGAAGGCTATAAAAGAACAATTCCGAGCTATGGAAAAGAGGAGAAAGCATTCAACTTTGAGAGAAAAGTTACTCTGGAGAAATTACTTCATATTGAGTCTGCATCCCTTTGTCCCTCAAGTCTAAACACAGTGTTCAACCCCCAAGCTCTTTCTCTATTGTTGAGAGAACCTCATTGTCTCTCTCCTATGAGCTTGCCTTTGGTGGAGGATTGAAGTGGTGGAGGCCCAGTTGGAGGGAACTTGGTTCCTTGGTTTCGAACCTTGCCGACACAAAAATCTGTAATGTTGTCACTTATGTTCATCAATTATTAATAAAAATACTCCTTTCCCATCCTATTGGTATATTGCAAATATATGATTATCATCCATGGACATGTTTGTAATGTTTATTAATGGATTATGCTATCTGATGTGCTAACCCCTTTATATCATCACTATATACTTACTTTGCTCATCTGTTAAGAATTTATTGCAGGTATAAAGCTTTGGGTCGAAGTTCTCAACGGTGGAGCATCATCAAACGTTGGATCTAGGTATGCCTCTTTCTCATCTTGCACATTAGTTTATATATCATATGTTGGAATTGAGTTGATTTCTGCAGTCATACCTGTCTGTTGTAGTTTACCCTTGGCCATAGATATTTTTTCCTTCGTAACACCTTGTTCGTGACTATGACAACCTTTAGCATGTAACCACATTTGTATTTTCCTATTCATGGCCATGGACAGTTGTTTGGTATATTTTCACATGGATCTGCAGTGTAATTCAAATTGGCAGCCATGTATGCAAAGTCAGTACAGATTGTAATGAGCAACTAGTTCTTTCAGTTGGGTCCCCATTACTCCACTTCTGGGTCTTATAATGTATTTCGTCCATCACAGATACTCCTCTGACCTCACACATTAGAGGGAATCTGTTATAGAAAGATTTGCCTCACCCCATGCAATCTTGCACAAAAGGTCTGTTTCCATTTCCCTATGTAGACTTGAAGTCCCTTTTTGCAAATCCCAGATCTAAAAATAAAAATTTTCCACATATATGCACCTTTCCTATATTTCAGCATGCGTATACGTAGGTTTCACCACTACAGCCCATGTACATTGGGAAATGTGCCCAAAATTAAAAAATGGTGTCCGGTTTCCATGTCGCGTCACGAGATCTATGATCCTTGACCTTCCATATACTTAAAATGTTTCGAATTGTCCCTTTAGTTCCACTTGAAGGCTATAAATGGGCCAAATCTGAGCTATGGAAAAGAGGAGAAAGAATTCAACTTTGAGAGAAAAGTTTCTCTCGAGAAATTATTCACTTCACATTGAGTCTCCATCCCTTTGTCCTTTAAGTATGAACACATTGTTCATCACCCAAGCTCTTCCCTTATTGATTGAGAAATTCTTGGTCTCTCTTATATGAGCTTGCCTTTGGTGGAGGATTGAAGTGGTGGAGGCCCATCTAGAAGGAACTTCGTTTCTCGTTTCTGAATTGTGCCAACACGGAAGTTTGTAACTCATTCACTTCTGTTGATTACATCTTAATAGAAATACTCTTTTCTCATCCAATTAATATCTCGAAAATATTTGAATGATTATTCCATGGACGTATTTGTTATGAATGTTGATGGATTATGCTATTGAATGTGGTAACATTATATATTATTACCATATGCTTGCGTTGCTTGGTTGTTGAGGACTAGTTGCAGGTATATTTCTTTGGGTCAAGTGCTCAATGATAGACTTCATCGAACATCTGGATGAGTCATGCCTCTTATCTTGTCTCCTTAGCATATTTGTTTATATATCATACTTAATATTAGAGTTAATTTCTGCAGTCATTTTCGTCTGTTGTGGTTTACCCCTAGCCATAGAGAGATTTTCCTCGTAACAACCCGCTCCTTACTCCTTTCATAGATGAGGTGTTGGGGAATGTAGGAGGACATGAAGATTATTCATTTACTGATGGATTCTCGGGCTACCATCAAATCAAGATAGCTCCAGAAGACAGGTACAAGACCACTTTTTCGACATAATGGGGATCCTACCAATACATAGTCATGCCATTTGGACTGAAGAATGCACCAACAATATTTTCCAGAGTAGTCATAACTACATTCAAAGAATTCATCCACCAGTTTATAGAGGTATATATGGATGATTGGATAGCCTATAGTATGTTGAAATACCATGTAGGGGTGTTGAGGCTGATGTTAGAAAGATGCAGGCAATGTTAGATATTGTTAAACATCAAGAAGTGCATCTTTGGAACACCCTTTGGGATACTATTGGGCCATATAGTATGCAAACAAGGCTTGCTAGTAGATCCTTTCAAGATTGCAATAATTGTTAATCTACCACCACCAAAATCAGTACATTAGTTAAGAGCAACACTGGGACACACACGATACTACAAGAAATTTATAAAAGGGTATGCACAGATCACTGCGCCAATGGAGAAATTGTTAAGAAAAGACAACAAGTTTTAGTGGAATGAGAACTGTTAGCGAGGATTGGAAACCCTGTAAGAGAATATGGTAACCGCACCAATACTAGTATTCCCAGATTGGGAAAAAACATTCCATGTACATGTAAATGCATCAACCATAACACTTGGAGCTATTCTGGTGCAACCATGATCAAGAGAATTGGACCATCTGATAGCATTTGCTAGCAGAAAACTATCAGAATCGGAGCATAATTACAATACCACGGAGAGAGAAGGCTTAGCTATGGTTTATGCACTTTAAAAGTTCAGACATTACTTATTGGGAAAACATTTCAATATGTTCACAAACCATTCAACTCTCAAATACCTTGTCAACAAGACAATGTTGGTGGGGAGAATTTTTAGATGGTTATTGTTGTTCTAGGAATTTGACTTCGAAGTGATAGTCAAACCAGGGAAGTTGAATGCAGGACCTGATCACCTGTCAAGGATCAATAATGGAGAGGAACCTATGAATATAGAGGACAACTTTCCCGATGCACAATTATTTTTAGTCCAAGTAGCTGATGAATATTTTGCAGACATCATTCAATACTTGAGTAAATGGAATGCGCCACAAGAATTCAACACTGCGTAGAAGAAAACTATGGTAGTCAGGGCTGCAGACTATCAACCAATCGCAGGACACTTATACAAAATGTGTGTAGACAACATTTTGAGAATATGTGTACTAGAACATGAAAGATCTAGGATTTTAGAAAAATCCCATGAGGGAATAACATGAGGAAATTATGCAGGAAAATCTACCACGCAAAAGGTATTGTGCGCAGGGCTATGGTGGTTGACTATTCACATAGATTCAAAGGACTATTGCTAGATATGTGATGTATGTTAGAGGGATGGTAAACTGGATAGACAGGACAAGATGCCCCTGTGACCACAAGTAACCTTGTAGGTATTCGAAAAGTGGGAAATAAATTTTGTGGGACCAATCAATCCACCAACAAAAAGGTCAGGAGCGAGGTACATTATTACTATGACAGAGTACTTAACAAGGTGGGAAGAAGTAGCACCAGTAAAACATTGTAGCACAGACACAACAACACACTTCTTGTTTGAGAAAGTGATCACTAGATTTGGATTCCCAAGGATTTTGATGAGTGACCAAGGCACTCACTTCATTAACAACAAGATTAAGGCGATGACTGAGGAGTTTGAAGTTTATCATAAAAAGAGTACACCATATCATCCGCAAGCAAATGGAACAGTGGAAGCCTTTAATAAGATCTTTGAGAATGCACTGACAAAGATTTGAAACGTCAATAGGGACGGTTGGGACTTGAAGATACCAACAGTACTATGGGCATACATGACCACATGAAAAAAATTGACAGGGAAGACACCATTCCGACTGGTGTATGGAAAAGAAGCAGTGGTGCCATTATAGTTTCTGGTACCTAGTCTAAGCGTAGCAACAATGACCAACATGACAGAGCGAGGCGCAGTACAAGAAAGGCTAAGTCAGCTGATGATCATGGAGGAAGATAGGATTCTAGCGGGCTTTCACTAAGAAGTACATAAATCAAGGGACAAAGCTTGGCATGATAGACATATCAAGAGGAAAAATTTCAAGGAGGGATACCTAGTCTTGGTGTACGATAATAAATCTCTTCAACACCTAAGAAAAATCGAAATGCATTGGTTGGGACCATATGAAGTAAAGACTGTCATAGATGGGAGAAATATACAGTTGAAGGACTTGGGAGGAACAAAACTCAGAGGAATGATCAATGGGAGTCGACTGATGATGTACAGGGACAGTCGACCTCTTAACACTTAAAAAAAAAAAACAAAGGACTACACGCAACAACAGACGAGTTACTGTGCTAGACATCAAAAAACAAAAACCAGTGAAAGAAGACATAACGTGCCAAAAAGAGAATGTTCAAGTGCACTCAGAAACATTAGTGCGACATAGAAAGGACCAATGGTCAGAAAAAGGAGGAAATTGTGGAAATGGCGGGTACGATAAATAGGCACCAACTGACAGCATCCATAAAAATTGAATGTCAAGAATGATTGATGAGACGACGCATTAATCGTGCCAACTGGCGACAACAAGAGAATTCAATGGTAGGTACGTTGGAAGTGCCAATTCATTCAAAAAACAACGTGGGTAACGTCTCCGAGAAGTTTCACATGATTCCTATATAAGTCAAGCACACAAGGATCAGAAGGGTTATTGTGAAATTGAGAAAAGCACAAAATGAGAGAGTATACAGAGCAAAGAGAGAGGTTGTAGGAGTTACAAAATGAACTAAGCTCGGTGAAGAACAGTTTTACCACCATGGCACCACCCAAGCTAGGAGCACCGAGCCAGGCCTGCAGACGACCTCAAAGCAACTTCAGAGCACCTCAACAACAATAGGGAGGAAAACAACAACAACCTTGGCCTACAGAATTTGTCAACTTGGGCGAAATCCAGTCGGCCAATATGGAACCAGGGAGCCCTACACGAATGGTAGAGGAAACTCAACAAATAGTAGCAGTGGGCATGGATATTGATATGCCAGAAGTAGTATAGAGATAGTAGGCCAAGGATTCAGGAAATCCTTTGTGCCCTGAAAACCCTAAAGAAGCCCCGAGGATTAATGGGACAGTCCCGAACCAGACAGAAGAGGCCGCACCAGAAAGGTCACACACAACAACGCTGGAATAGCCACATGAGGGCATAGTAGAAGATGTCACCGACCGGGCAGAGGTGTATACAAAGGAGAGAACAATGGAGGCTGGAAACTCGAGTCAGCTACCAAAGCAAAAGGGAAACCAACCAGTAGAAAGATCACCACATAGGCAAGCTGTAAAAACCATAGTCAGGCTGTAACAACCATAGTGTTACCATGCATTCTGGAAGGGGTGCGTGTCGTAGCTAACCTATTAGACTACGTGGAAGGGGTGCGTGTCGTAGCTAACCTATTAGACTACGTTCCAAATTATTGTGGAAAGCATGGCACTGGCAATCTTCCGTTAACCAGCGAGGAGGACAGAAGCACACCTGTAGATAATCAATCACAACTTTGGCTAAGATCAACAGTTACTAATGACTGGATTTGGTCTTTGGCTGTAGCAGATTATACAGAGGGTTCTCCATTCCAAGGAAAATCATTTTTTAGATGTAAGGTCTCAGATGGAACAACGAAACTGAAGTTAAATCTAAAGAAGTCAAAAGTCTTCGCTCATTTTTCATGGAAAAGATAGATTGAGTGAGGAGCCTAGATGAGAAGTCTTATATCGACAAAGAATTTTAGGGTCCATGCCTTGGTTTAGACATTGTAATTGGTATCCCAACCTATTACCAAAATGATGATTCAATCTTATATATTTTGACTCCTTCGCAACCACCACCATCCACATGTGCCATAATAAAGTGGTTGTCACAAGTGGACAATGATAACCCACTTACTATGCCAAATGCTGGTGTAGCTGATACTCATACTAATGGTAAACAAAACAAATGGCTTTCAAACTACACTGAAGGATTACCAAGGCTCTGCAAGATCAAAATTCATTTGAAGAAAATATTTATGCAAAACTAGTTTCTTAAAAAATTGCAAATGAATATTGTCAAGATGTCACAAGGAGAGATGATTGACTTTGTAGTTTGTTATCGCTCAGTTTGTTGTTTAGGCCAAATAGCTGAGAGGTAAGGGCCAAACTGGCGTAACAAGAGCTTCCCCACCCACTGTCACCTTGATGGGGGGCTCTTTCTATTTAGGGTGGCTAAACCCAAGGGAGACGTCCCTGGTAATCTGGGGTTCTGAAAGGCAAAGGCTTTAAAGATAAAGGTGATTTTTCCCTTCACGGATTACCGCCAAGAAGATAGTCAAGAATGAAGAAATACCACAGAAGAAGCACCTGTTTGCGAGACAAGGCAACAATAAAGCTAATACATGCAAATATTGGTTAATACTTCATTTGTCAATGACTATCAATATTTAATATACATGAGCATAAATAACAGTAATTATTGACGAAGTCATTGATTGCAAATAAAGACTATGGCTTATTATATTACTTCTCAATAAACACTGGAAATGATATAGCATCAATGTAGATAACCAATCCTTGAATTAACACAACACATTAAATATCATTAAATGCTCACATACAAAGGTCACTACGTCAGGCTTACTAGAGGTGACGTCAGCCTTCTTTAGGGTTAGTTTTGGTAGACAAAGAGCTCAACGTTTTTGCAAATAGGTCAATGAAAATTATCAACACATCAATGTCTATTGCTAGATGACTAAGCCACAATGTTTTCCATTAACTAAGAGTTCAAACTAGGCATGATGTCATCATTGATCTAGGGTTAGTGAGACGTTAGGGTTAGTTAGGGTTTCAAATTTAAGAAGTTTGAAAGTGTTGTTTTGGCACAATAAACTCAAGGTTGGAGAGTTAGACCAGTGCCTTAGGGTATTATGGAGTCAAGAAGAAAGGCTAGGTCTCGAAAGAATCTAAATCTAAGGATGGGAGAGTTAGGCTCTATGGTGCTGCAATGGCAGGGCCCTAGAGTCAAAACCCTAAGGGGAGGAGGCTCATTCCGGTGTTGCTTAAGTAAGGCCTCATGCTCCTCCCTCTTTCCTTAAAAATCCTTGGCAAAATGGCTAGCTTCAAAACATAAATCTAGGGGTGAAAAGTGTTGCAAGAGCAAGGCCTTTCAAACCCTAAAAGTCAAAACCCTAGGTGTAAAATTAATTAGGCCTAAGACGTCTTCTTTCTTCAACTTAAGTTCAAAAGCTAACTCAAAAAAAGGGGAATTAGTGTAGCAACGGCTAGGCTATATCCTCCTTAATCAATGGCTAAAACAAGTTTTCTACCATGGGGACATATAGCAAGGACCTACTTGTGTGCTTGCTACCTAGGGTTTTAATGATTAAGCAAAATAATAACAATGTAACAATAAATGCAAGAGATTTAACCTACAACCATTCATTTAAGAAGTTTTGCATGAGAAATACACTTACAAATCAATGAAGAGCTTATCAAACCCTAGTTGTAAACCTTCCAATGATAGAAAACACCATAAAAATGCCAAGAATGATCCTCCACAAGAGTAGCGCCTCACTTCCAAGAGCAAAATACCAAGACAAAAGACTAAAAATGATTCTCTCACAAGAGAGTGAGTTGTGTTATGTAAAAATGAGAGGCAACGTCCTCTATTTATATCATCCTAATGAACTTTAATTACAAAATAGGTCATTTAAAATCGCTGACAAGGCTGACTAACAATATTACACTGTTTTTCACATTAAATGTTAAAAATGTCACAATATGAGCTCAAAAGGGAGATGCCAGGCCCCTCTGAGGGAGACGTTGGCCCTTTTTGGGCAAGATCAGCATCCAGGAAGCAAAACGTTTCCCCTCTAGGGCTTCTCCAAGCTGACACACGTGCCAAATGACCCCAGCACACTGCCACATGCTCCAAAAAAACGTCCAACTACCTCAGGTGACGTCCTGTCCATCAAAAGCAATCGTCCCATCTGCAGTGGGTGATCTCCCCTAGGCCGAGCTCTGCCAAAGTGTCCTTGGTAAGGACGTCCTGTTCTTTCTCGTGCAATGGCTCATCACAACGTTGTCCTGCCTCTGCCATCCCAGCAACCATCTGACGGGCTCTTCAGCCCCATGGAGGTCCGAACTAATCATATCCCCATGTGTACCGGTCCACTGGTACCTATCCACCGGGTATGGTCCTGCACATCAAAGACTACACCCTCCATGGGCTCATCAATCCCTGGGATCATAGCAATGTCAGTCATATTTCATCATTAAATTTATCAAATACATGCATGATATCCCTAGCATATCATCTAAGATCTCAAAGAC
>JASDQU010735605.1:131249-150955 GCA_032191745.1 Picea mariana | reverse complement strand
TGGTGACCAGATAATGGCAATGTCATACTGCTGGATACCTATGAACATAATGGGTCAGCTCGTGATGAGACCTCCCATCCTCTTGGTTAGGTCTTTTTTTTATTATTTTTCTTAGGGTCCCTTTAGTTTCTTATCGAGAGGCCTTTTATTGCCTTCTCGAGGATCCCCATGGGTGAAGCATCTCTAGGTTTCATTTCTTATGGCTTTTATCTTTTACCAGCTGCTTTTACCCCCTGGGCCTTTAGCCCCTTCTTCCCACAAGACAAAGTGTAACCCTCAAAAGGTCATCCTAATGGTCGGACTAGGGGAATGGGATAGATGTGCAGGAGATAAGATGAAAAATGATAGAATGGTGGGAGCGGACGATGGCTCTGCAAATCCCCCTTGGTGGCTAACCAAAACCCATGAATAAAAAAGCTTGCTAAGTCATCCCATCAATCACCCCAACACTGGTCAAGTGGATTAGTGTAAGATTCAAGTAGTTATCAGAAATGACAGGAACCTAATGCATATATAAGAAGGTTATAACGATCAAACATGACACATACCATGATACCTTGGACCAATTACCTCATGGAGAAAGAGTCCTTTTCGATGCAAGTCCAAGCCGATGGTGATGGAAGCTATTGCTATTGACAGGACAAATCTGGTGAAGAAGAAGAAAGATGGGCCCTCCAGGGCCATGCCCAGGTCAATCCTGCTCTCGACACTTCATGTCTAGGACCTATGGGCCTCGAGACATGATCTCCTAGTTATCCCTAGATATCGGGGATAACATTGTTCTTCTTCACTATCTTCAAATTAGGATCCATGTGATAGAATCCAACAAGGAACTACAAAGATGTGAGATTTGGGGAAGCCTGCTATAGCTAAGGATGGAACAACTTTGGTTAAAGGAAATACCCTGAAAACTCAATGCCAGACAAGATGATATTTTGAGGGAGAAAGGTATTTATCATACACTAAACATGATCAATGTTGATGTGACTTAAAAAGTTTTTGGTTGGGGAGAGTTGTTGCTCTGTCTACGTAAAACTTGAGATTCAAGATGTATTACATAGTACAACCTTTGATAGATTCTCAATGTGTTGCAGCCAAGAAATCTTTTATTGAATGCCCATTGCAAAGTTGGATCCTGTATCTTTTTGTATCTATTAATCATGAAGGAATTTACCTTTGTTATTGTAGCTTGGTGGAAGCCAGAGATGATAGCACATTTTTAAGCTTAAAGGTTAGCAATCAAATAGACATTTGGAATTAGAGATCGAATCTATTATTCGATGGAGATTTCTTTTTTATTTCATTAGCAACAATTCAGCCGATGCAGAATGAGGTAGATCCAGGATTCAAGGTAGCAGTTGAGGAATATGTGATCAAAATATGTCTATCCCAGATTTTATGAGGTAGATGGGAGCTTGATCATTATTAGGTGGCAACCTAAATCCATTCATGACAGATGGAAGAGAATCTTAGATTTGCTTTTAGTAATTTCTAGCAATTTGAGACATCTGGGAATCAATTTAGTTTACTTTAGATTTTATTATTTCATTTTCCAGAAAGTCAACAAACAATTTATTAGTATAAAAAGCTAGACTCTTGTTTCAAAAATGGGAGAGGAGGAATCCCGAGAGGGTAAGGCCTGAGAAGAATTTGATGAGATAGCTGACCAATATGTGTTATTGTAAGCATGAGGGCATCTTTTTTCGTGATCGCTTCTGACATTGAAGATCTATGA
The DNA here is from genome assembly GCA_032191745.1 of Picea mariana. Taxonomy (NCBI): domain Eukaryota; kingdom Viridiplantae; phylum Streptophyta; class Pinopsida; order Pinales; family Pinaceae; genus Picea; species Picea mariana. The sequence continues at coordinate 149,220 of JASDQU010735605.1, read as the reverse complement.
CAATTGTTTTTATTAGATTGTGATTTCCCTCATTTTTCACTCTGTTTTTTCATCTTTCTTGAACGAATTGCAGACATTGAGAATCAATGGCTGCCCATGGATAATAGATTCCCGAGCGGTAAAGATTTTTCTGTGACTACCTACTATTTGTGTGTTTTGTATCAAGTACCGTTTCATCCATTTGACAAAGAGAATCTTGTTTTGATGGGTGTTCTACTTTTTGTTTGTTCCCTATTCTTCTACCCATTTTCATATAAAAATTTTATTTGATATGAAATTTGATTGCCTTCGATCAACATGGTGTTTACTTGACTCCATGCCCAATGGTGTTTTAACTAATCTGCATTTAGCCTTTTTCTCTTATTCTTTTTCTTTCCATCTACCTAATCCACCTTCTTTCAAAACCCAAAACACGTCCTTATTTATAAAATCATTGCAATAACTGAAGATGTGCTAGGCTTGACCCTATAACAGTCTAGGGGCAACTTCTAGCACTAACAATAGCTATGCACAAAGCTAGAGGAGGATCAACAGGTCGAGCAGTGGGACCAGGAAGAGGAAAAGATAAGCGCAACTATCTAGGACGTCAAGTAGAGGTAGAAGAAGCTGCAAGAAGAACTCATAGCCTCAAGGGAGTACAATATATGAAGAAGCTACAAGCAGAACTCATAACCGCATAGACATAGAAGAAGGATCAACAATCTCAAATGGAACCTCTCCAAGAGCTAGCAGCAGAGGTCATTGCCGGGGAAGAAGAGGCAAAGAAGAACATAGCAGAAACTCAGGTACAGTGTGCATATATGGTCAACAAGGAGATTATAACATAAGTATTGGACACACTCAGAGAAAAGACCGTGCAAGCTCAAATACAAGCAAGGGAACTCACAAATAAGTTTCAGAGTCTCGTAGGAGTGGTTGAAGAAGCGCACAAAGTTTAGGTGGCTCAGGACAAGCCACATGTCAGTGTTGGGGGTCTGTTGGATGCATACCTAGTCAGGAGAAAAGGTTGTTTTTTGGAAGAGAAGCATGAAAGGAGGAAAGGACAGTTGGAAGGAAAAGCAACATGTGTAAGGGAAGCAGGCGAGGCACGCATGCAAGGAAGACCTAACGACACCAGGGTTAGGGTTTTTGTATTGTATTGTAATGGATGATGAGCTAAGAATATAAATAGGTAGTACTTAGAGGGAGGGAAGATATATAGGCCGACCGTGGAAGAGAGAGTTGTAAGAAATGTACGAGTCGATAAGCTAGTGAGATAGGGAAGTAGTGAGTGACTTGATCCCAAGGGTTAGATTGCAGGCTAAGGATCCTGGTGCAATCGTCAGCCTCATAGAGATCGAGGAGCCTATTAGAGGGAGTAAGATATAAGATTGTAAACACGCGCGGGGTGACATATTACTTGATTCAAAAAGGATCTAGAGAAGGTTAAGAATAACTCATAACTCACATAGGCAACTTAGAATGCTGAGAATGGCTCCAGTAGATAGAGAAAAGGAAAAAATTCAAAGTTCCCAAAATTCAGTGAAAACAATATGATCGTGAAGAGCGCTTCACAATCTTTCTAACGGTGTAAACAAATCGTCAAACATAATTACGGTTTGAAAGATATTCGCTATCAAATAGGGCCAGTTAGCAGGGGGGAACACCATCATCCATACTATTGACGTCACCATGATGCCAACAACCAACATGGAAGGGTGACATCATCGTATGGGATGCTGACATTAGAATTCCATCTGGCAGCACCAGAGGTTGCCACGTGTCACCTGCCAATGGGATTTTCAGGGGTCCATGTGGACTAGTAGAAAAGTGCCATGTGGTACTCCCAAGCGATGCCACGTGGAACCACCCAGGAAGTGCCACATGTCAAGTACATAATGACGAGGTAGAAACGTCAGTATACAGGTGGACTTATCAGTGGGCACCACATGGCCCAATCATCGAACGACACGTCGCTTTCCAGAAAATCCCAATATTAACCCATGAATGAATTTCGTTTTAAGAATATGGCGGGCCTGCCAAATCTAGCGAACCATGCCAATGTTAGTAGTCATTGGGAGTGTATCTAGTGGGTATGATAAACTTAGTGGGAGCGAATATATTGTAACACACACACACACACACACACATATATATATAAACCAATGTTTAAAAATGGATTCCGGTGGGATTCAACCCTGGAACCTCCGCAGTGCCCAACGCCTTAACTACTCTGCCCATAACCAGTGCGCTGCAGATACCACTTGGTATATCCACCCACACTCATTAATTAAAAGGTGGAATCCACCTAGAGCCAGGGGGAGGCGCGAACTATATGGACTTGAGGGCATAGATTTTGAGACAAAACTAGCATCATTGTAGGTTGCATAAGGCACAAAAATTGAGACAAAATTCTTCTTGGGCCTGGGAGTGCCAGAGTCAGATTGGAGCATGGAGACAATCATTTTTGGGTAATTCGACACCATAAATTCAATGGTGATGTCTATTTTATGATTTGAGCATTAATTCTACAGCTTGATTTCAGAATGAGGTATATTCATGTATTTGCCAAATTCTTTTGCTGAGTTAATGAAAGAGCCTATCTGTTTGAGAGAAGGACTTAGAGACGTAGTCCATCAGGGACAAGCTCCATTATCAAGTTTTTGTGTTCAGATATGATGCTTATGTCTCTTCATTTTAAATTTTTCCCTTCTTTAATGGTGCACTTTAATTTATGATAATTTAATGCAATTCTTTATAAGTCATGATGAAAAGATCTCGGATCATGTTGGTATCGGAGCAATCATATTTGAATTGAATTGTTGAGTGTGAATTATTTCTAGGGAAAAGCATAAGTAGGGTCAAGGAAATATTAAGACTTTCAATCCTGAAGCTGGTCTTGTATCCAGAAGGAAGAAAATGGCAGAAGAGGACAAGTGTGATGAACAAGAGAAAAATTTTCACATGGTCTTTTATCGCATGTCAGAAATGGTCGAGAGAATGTATGGAGATTACGAGAAGATGATGAAGAGGAAAGGGAATAAAAGTGAAGCACATGTAGATGATGATGCTTTGGTAAACCAAGGGGCTGGAGGAGATCCTTTGGAGACTCAGTCTTCACTTTCGAGTTCTATTTCTTCTTCCTTTGAGCATTCTCATCATTCTGTCAATAAAGCCTCTTTTAAGAAACCATTATTAAAGCTTGATGTAAAATTTTCTTTACCTATTTTTAATGGAGATGTTAATCCTGAAAAGATAGATAATTGGATCTGACAGGTTGAAGTGTATTGTCGTGTCCAACATATTGATGAACAAGAAGTTAAAGTGCAATTGGCTTCTCTTTAGTTTGAAGGCACCACTCTCGTATGGTGGGAGATAAAGCTTCAAGACATAAGTAAGTGTGGTAAGATTCTTTCCTCATGGTCAGAATTTAATTCAACGATAAGGAAACAATTTTATCCATTAGGGTATTTACATAAAGCCGTGATGGAATGACAAAGTTTAAGGCAAAGTAAAGGACAAACTGTACAAAGTTTCACAAAAGAATTTAGGAAGAAATCTCTTGCATTGAACATTCCTTTGGATTCTTATAAAACTTTAATGAAGTATATTGACGCACTTCACAGTCATATTTGACATACTTTGCTCTTGTTTAACCCCACTAGTCTTGATGAAGTTTGTGTGCAAGCCACTCATTTTGAGAACAGGGGGAAACATGTTCAAGAAGATCCCACAAAGAAACCTTCCAATTTCCCACAAAATACTTTTAAGAAGTTTAAAAGGAAGGATAAGAAGACTACTACAGTGATGAGAGAAGGAGGAAAACCATCTTGCACTCATTGCAAGAAGAGCAATCACGATGAAGAAAACTGTTGGAAACTGCATCCGGCAAAGAAACCAAAACAATTCGGTGCAAAAGGGAGAACAAAGACTGTTGCTACAATACACTGAGGTCTTAGTTCTGATTCAGGAGATGAAGGAAAGATCACAGTGGTTGGAGTACAAGGTAAATATTCTCTTCATGCTAGTTCTAGTTCCAATGATGGATCTCACATTGATGAATGAAACAGGAATGAGTTATTTCATATAAGGTTTGTATATAAACATACTAATATAGATACATTATTTGATCCAGGCTCCCAAGTAAACTTAATATCTGAAGTACTTGTCAAGAAAATGGGTCTTGAAACGAAACGACATCTGAAACCTTATCCTCTTGGTTGGGTATGTGACAAAGCAAAACTTAATGTCACCAAAAAATGTAGGATCAGTTTTGCTATTGGTTCAAAATTGATTGATGAAGTGGATTTGGATGTTGTACCACTTGATATATGTGGCATAGTGTTAGGAAGTCCTTATCTTTATGATATAAAGGAATTCTTTTTTCATCATGAGAATAAATACCACCTTACTAAATGGGCAGTGGAATATATTGTTAGATATCACAGCATGAGGGTAAATACAACACTTGTTAGTGCAAGTCAAATGAAAAGACTCATAAACACTAATAAGAGATATGTATTCATGGTCGTCAAAGAGAAATATGTCAGGACATCTGATGCTTTCCAAGGGTGTGATCCATCTCATAAAAATGAATTAATTGATATTGTTTCTAAGTATGATGATATTTTTCAGGAACTAGATGGATTACCTCCTAAGAGGGAAATCCAACATGAGATACATCTTTAGCAGGATTCTCCTCTTCCTAATGTGGGCATGTACAAGATGTCAGTTGTGGAGATGACAGATATCAAGAAGCAGGTACATGGATTATTGTATCAAGGGGTCATCAGAACAAGTTCATCTCCTTGTGGTTCTTCGATCATGATGCGCCAAAGAAAGATGGCACATGGAAAATCTGTGTCGATTACTGAGCCTTAAATAAAATCATGGTGAAAAATCAATACCCTCTTCCTTGCATAGATTATTTACTTGATCAATTGAAGAATGTTGTCTATTTCACTAAGTTGGATTTGTGCAGTGGATATCATCAAATCAGAGTCATAGAACAAGATTCATGGAAAATTGCCTTTAAAACCAAACAAGGATTGTTTGAGTGGTTGGTTATGATGTTTGGGCTTTGTAATGCTACACCAACTTTCATGCATGTGATGAATGATGTATTCAGGCCTTTCATAGATGACTTCATGATTGTATATTTAGATGACATTCTTGTTTTTAGATGGACTTGGTATGAGCATGTGAGGCATGTAATGCAAGTATTGGATACTTTGCAAAGGTAAAAGTTGTATGTAAAATTGTCTAAATGTGAATTTGGCAAGACTGCACTTGTGTACTTAGGTCATATTGTAGGAGGAGGACAATTGAAATTGACCCTTCCAAAGTTGATGTAATTGTAAATTGGCCTGAGCCAAAAAGTGTAACCGAAGTTCAAAGCTTCTTAGGTGTAGTCCAATATTGGAGGAGATCCATTCCCAACTTCTCCTTCATAAATACTCCTCTGCATGCCTTAACTAGTGTGAAGAACAATTTTCAATGGGAAGGAAAGCAACAAAACGATTCCGACACTTTGAAGGCGAATATCAGTACCACACCAGTATTAGCATTTCCAAATCTTCAACAACCTTTTGACATCGAGACAGATGCTAGTGGATACGCCATGGGTGCAGTACTAATGCAATATCGTAAGCCTATCTGTTACCACTCTAAAACTTTTCACCAAGTTGTTGTTAATGTTGGACAACTGAGAGGGGGGGTGAATAAGTTGTTACTTTGCTTAAACAATTATTCCCATTTTAAACTCTTTAAAGAACACTCAATGACGATCACAAAAATGCATGGAAGTAAGCAATAGAATATTCAACATCAATCACACACATAAAATATACAGAGACATATATTTCCTGAGGAAACCCATAAAGGGAAAAACCTCTTCTTCTTGATATGATAAGTAATATTTATTTTCTATACATTATCATTCTTATGAGAAACAACTCCTTTTGAGGCTACCACCTCTGATTTACAAGAAACAACTCACTGAGAGCACCAAATCACTTTGTGTTCTAGCACCAACTAGATGGAAGCACCAACTTACAGACACACAGGCACCAACTTGTACATGCTGCAACTTGTTGAGAGCACCAACTCTCTTGATTCTCTAGCACCCACTAGAAGGAAGCACCAACTCCCTGAGTGTTCCAGAACCAACTGGATGGAAGCATCAACTTCCAGTTACACAAGCACTGACTTTTATAATAGAGAACAATAGTTCTCCCTTGCACCACCCTACCACCCTGCTTTTTCTGGTTTCAACCAGATGGAAGCTATAATTGCATGTGTTCAAGCACCCACTTGAAACTATGAGGATGACAATCCTCCCTAGCACCACCCTACCACTCTGATTATAAAACCTTTGTTACTGAAACTTATTACAGTGATATAGTGTTTGTCAAAGGGCTTACCAGTCTCATCACTGTTCTCCTATACTGCTCTTCTCTTCCTGCATCAGTGTCTTCCTTCTCACATCTTCTTGAGCTTTTTTATATTTTGCTTTGTCCCTGCATGCACACCTCGAATTTCTCTTCCTCTCTCAGATATGCATTTCTATTCTATGTCTTTCTTCTGTGCTTTATGCTCTGTGTATTATTTCCATTCTATGCGCTATACCTCTTCTGTGCATTTCAGCTGCTGCACACAACATGCTTCTACCCGCATGAATAACTCTCAATAGAAAAAACCATCTTTTCTCTGTTCTGTGTATATTTATAATGCCAAGTCCTAGGCTAGATCATACACCTAACTCTTCATTCTCTCCAGCGATCATGCTGAGCTTGTTCTTCATGAGTGGTTGTTATCCTGATATTCTTTGGCTTCTCTGGAAGTTAGAGTTTACAACTCTCTTCCATCTATGAAGTGTCTCTATGATGAGCCTTTATTCCACTGGCAGTTACCTTGAGACTCTTCATCTCCTCTGGCGATCATCCTGAAGATCTTTGAATTCTCTGGCAGATACAATCACTATGTTTCTGGCAGATACAATCAATCCATTCCGGTAGTTACAGAGAGAACCTTTGCACGCTCATCCCTTTGGCGCCTTTTCCCTTCCTGAGAAAAACTTCACAGGAGGCAATATTTTTTTTTTCTAAGCCCCTTCCATTCACGTGACCACGAGTTGTGATTAGACACCTATCCAAAAGGCACTTCCCGAACTCGGTCTTGTGAGCGCTAGCTCCATCTATTGATATGACCTTGGGCGATGGTCTCTTGTGACCACGTGATTGCGAGCGCGATCTCTCTTCTCGTTAGCCCCCTATCGCATGTGACATCAGGCTACGTCCTTGAATAAGAGAATGATTGTGGGCGTGTCCAAGAGTGGATTTGGATAAACTGCTTTTCTCCCCGCAATCCACCTCCAGCGGCCATGTACCCTTTCTCCAAAACCATGGTTTCAATTGCGGCCTGCCCTAAAAAAATTAACTTTCGAGCAACTTCTGATCCTGCAATCATGCATGATCATTGATCTCGCAGTCTCTAACAAATTCCCTCGATCAATGACTCTGATCTATTGTCTTTTCATGCCTTCTTTCCTCCGTCCATGCGCGATCCTTAGTCTCAACGACAAAGTGACATGTGGCCCTCCAAACCAACGGACGAGATCGATTTCACCTTTTGAGATTCGAGAGTCTCAATTCTCAAACTCTGCTTGCTCCCGGAGCATTTCACCTAGAGTCAATGATCTATCAACACGTGGTATTCTCGAATCAACAGTAAAAATCCCTTCGGGTATTCAGGGTTCAAAAATCTCAACTTTCCAACCTTTCAACCTTCCTTTGCTTTTTCCCGAAGTTGACAATCCACTGATGCATGTCCCTTTCGGATCAACGGTCATGATCCTTTCATGTCTCTGGACTTAGGAATTCTCAAGTCTCAACTAGAAATCCTTGAAGTGAGATTTCTCTGAAATCTCAGATCAACTGACACATACTACCCTTGATGATCAACAGTCGAGATTTTTCTTCGGTGATTTTCACGTTCTCCCCATCCACAAACTTTCGAAGTTGTGGATCTCGCACTAGCTTTCATCCTCGACAACGGATGACCCAAAACCACTTCAGGAATTTGGAACTTTGGGCAAGTGCTGGTGGTAAAGTTCCCAAAGTAAAACTCCCAGAGTGACATCACTTACTTACATCACTTGATGATGTTTCATGAGCCTAGTTGATGCCACATGTCACTCGGATTTGTGATTTGCATGTACCTGAAATGTCGAATCAACTTGACACTTGTCATCACTTGATTATGCCATGTGTAATTGCTGACGTGGTCTACTAAAGTGGTCTACCACATGTCCTTCCTGACGTGGTCTACTGACGTAGATATCCCTCACATCCTTGCCGATGTGGTATACCACATGTCCATGCTGACGTGGTCTACTAAAGTGGTCTACCACATGTCCTTCCTGACGTGGTCTACTGACGTAGATATCCCTCACGTCCTTGCCGATGTGGTCTACCACATGTCCATGCTGACGTGGTCTGCTGATGTAGATCTCGTTGATCTAATGATCACTATATGTTCTCTAGATACGATGGTCCTTATTCATTTCGGATTTCTGTCTCTCCGAGCTTCGGGTTTTTTAAATCTCAAACTGAAAAATCTGAAGTGAGATTTTTCCGGAGCTTAACCTCCTCGCATATTTATACCCAAAATAAGTGTTGTTCATTGATCATGATCCTAGATCGATGGCTCGATCTATTTGCGATGCAACTCTTCTAGGCTATCTTGTCCTTCCACTTAGAATGATCCAACGACTGAAGAAAATTGGCATTTCAGGAATTTCAAATCTCAAACTTTCCGTAGTGTAACCTCCTCACATATTTAGACCCGAAACAAATGTTTTTTGTTGATCAGGATCTTAGATCAATGACTCGATATTTCTACGATGCAAATTTGTTATCTTATCTTGTTCTTCCATTTAGAATGATCCCACGACTGACGAAAATTTGCATAAATGAGATCTCAGATCTTATCTCGCTTATCCTATCCTTCCACTTGAAAATGATCCGACGACTGACTGGTATTCCGATAATTGAACTCTTAGCCCTTTTACCTCACTTAACCTATCCTTTCACTTTAAAATGATCCAATGGTTGTGAAGATTCTCGAAGAAGATCAACAATCAAGGATGGTTGTGGAACCATAAATTGTGAGTGATTTAACTCGTCACCAAAACTCTGCAATTTGAAGTTATGCATTGTTGTTGAGTCAACCACAATCGTCGATCTTCGAAGCTATAAGATCAGACGCTCTTGACTAATTACGGGATTGGAACTAGCGTGATATTTAATTCTCCTTTTGATCTCCACAATCTGTCCCTACCGTTGATTTGGTGATTGCGCATACGATGGTCACAACTCAATCTGACTTAATCTGATTGCTTATTGGATCAACCACAGTCGTCGATATCCAAGTCTATGAGATTTGATGATCTAGACCAATTGCGGGATTAGAACAAGCGAGTTGTTTAATTCTTCTTTCGCTCCCCGCAATTCATCTCTACCATTGATCTGGCTTGCAGATCCGACGGTCACAATCCTCCAATGGTCCTTAATCCCACGGTCACTCATATGAGTGACATCCGTTATATGAGATGATCAACACCGTCAATTTCTTGATCGGACGGTTGTTGAGGTTCCACACCCAAAGCTTATGCTTTTCCTTCTGAGCTTTGATCTTTGCATATTTTTCGCTCCTCCTCTTGAGCTTACATTTTTTACTCCGAGCTTTGATCTCTGCTTACTGTTTTCTCCTCCTCCTGAGCTTATTCTTTTCCTGTTTTCCATCATCGTTGTTTTTCTTTCCATCAATGACAAGCACGCTCTTCCTATAAAATATGCCAATAATATCCCCCTTTGGCATTGATGGCAACCCTGAAAGGCTGCACTATTCTGCTTAGACCTCCAACTGTAGCATCCAGACCACAAATTTTTCTCCTCCTTTGAAATCAATTTCAAAGAAAACATGCTCCCCTTGAGTTGTTGCAGTACTTTTTGGAGGTTCAGATATTCAACCAACACATACTCTCCCTGACATGATGGATTCTCTTATTTGAGTCCTGCAGAGTACTTGTATCTAACTCAGACTCTTCTCCTTCTGATTCTTGGACCTGTTCATCTTCAACTTCAGTTGTGTCCTCTGTAGCAGATTCAATTTTTCTCACCTCTCTTATTGGGACCCCTTCATCATCTTTTCAACTACACCATTTTGTTGTGGAGTTCATGGGATTGTGTATTCTCTCTTGATCCCATGTTTATCACAGAATTCCTTGAAATCACTTGACATAAATTCTCCTCCTATATCTGATCTTACTGCTTTTAACATTTTTCCTGTTTGATTCTCAACTAAATCTTTAAATATTTTAAATTTCTCAAATGCTTCAGTTATTTTTTTTCAGAAAAGCAATCCAAGTGAGTATGGAGTAATCATCAATAATCAACATGAAGTAGTTTTCTTTCCCTATGCCTTTATGTCTTGATGGTCCACATAAATCCATATGAACTAATTGGAGTGGTTTTTTCGTTGAAGTAGAGCTCTTTCGATTTAAACCGTGTCCCGGTTAACTTTCCTACTTGGCAGGGTTTACACACAGAATCTAGTGGTTTTGATAATTTTGGAAGATCTTTTATTGCCTCAAGATTTTTAAGCTTGATTAAGTGGTCAGAGTTTAGATGTCCAAATCTCCTATGCCATAACCAACTTTCATCATGTTTGCTTAGATGACACTCTTATCTATCTTCTTTCAACACACATGCATTATTATCCATCCTTATGCCTTTAGCCACCACTAGTCCTGAGTTTACATTCTTTACCTTACAATATTTGGAAGTGAACACCTCTTCACAGCCTCTGTCAAAAATTTGACTTATATTGAGCAAATTATGTTTCAGACCATCTACAAGCAGAACATCCTGGGAATCTCCTTTGCCATTACTCAAACTCACTATCCCTTTACCCTTGATTTTACCTGGTTCATCATTTCCAAAGGTCACATTTCCTATTTTTCTTTTACTTATAGACAGAAGCTTATCCTTGTCTCCAGTCATGTGCTTGGAACATCCATTGTCTATATTCCAGGGGTCTTTTTGTTTTTGAGCTGAAAGTACTAGACCACATTTTTCACTACCTTTCTTTTTCCATGTGCTGGCATTTCTAGCTAAGAGCTTTATCCTTGGATTTTCTTTGTAATTATTCAGATGGCAATTTGCAGCTTTGTGGCCAAATTTATGAAAATTATAGCATTCTATCTCATCATTCAATAGGTCAAAGAGATTGGTGCAACATTGTCTACGCATTGGTTGTTTAGTTCTATGTTGCAAGGATTGTTTATTTCTTGACCTCCTCAGTTGCATGTCTCTAAACTTGACTTGACAATTTGCAATCTTATGACCAAATTAGAGAAATAGAAACATTAACCATGGAAGAAATTTTGGTACCTGAAGGATGACCTTTTCCTTGGCATTAGTTTCTCTATCTTCTGATATCTTTGATTTTGATCAGGGATCATCTTGTCTTTATCATCTTTTGGTGACAGAGAACTCACATGGTCTGATTTTCTGCTAACTTGAAACTTGATCATATTTATTGGCTCTTTGATTTCTAGCTGTTTGTTGCTTGAACCACTTACATAACCTAAACCAGTCTTCAACAAAGGAGATCTATGTTTGCTCAGAAGGTTGTTTAGTTTTACCGAGGCTTTAATGCTTGGAAGATTTTGGAGATACAATGCTTTAAACTTCTCCATCTCTTTTATGGTTTTTACTACCTCTTCTTCCAAGGCTTCACATCTTGCCTTCTTCTCTAATAACTGTTGTTTCAGAGTGTCCTCTATTTTCTTTTCCTCTTCTAATTCCACTTTTAGCAGGGAAAAGTCTTCATCAATTTTTTTAGCATTCTTTTCAAACTGCATCAACAACTGTATTTGTTTTCTCTTCTTAAGTCTGAGTCTGTCAATCTCTTCTAAAGCATTGATTAGTTCACCTTCCATATCAACCACAACTTCTTCATCATTAACATCACTTCATGTTCTTTTATTATCATAATCCTCTTTGGCCATAAGCATAAATTCATTAACCTTATCTTCACAAGAAGAGTCACTATCTGTGTCTCCTGAAGAGTCATCGTTTTTTACACATAAACTCTTCTTTTTAACAAGTCTCTTGGAGTTGTACTTTTCTTCACCTTCAGAGTTTTGGTACTTCTTCTTGTGTGGACACTTAGATGCAAAGTGACTTAAATTTTCATAGTTAAAACATTTGAAGGGAAACTTACCTTGATACTTGTCTGATCCTTTCTTTAGTCTTCTCACAAATTTTGCTTCAATTTCGTCAAGCTCAGAATCCTCATTCTTATCTACTTTAAATGATGCTTCTCTAGAGGTGGGTTCATCTTTAACTATCCTCATTTAATATGTAGTCAACATTCCTAGAAGTTGATCAAAAGTCATATCTTTTAGATCATTAAGTTCTTCTATAGCAAAGATCTTTGGGTTGAACCAATCTGGCAGAGATCTCAAAATTTTCTGAACTAAAAAAGGTTCCTCAATTTTTTCACCAAGTCCTTTCATTGCATTTACTAGTTCTTCAACTCTCAAAAAGTACTTTCCAATAGTTTCATCATATTTCATCTTTAGTTGTTCAAACTGTACTTTGTAGGTTTGAAGCTTGGCGTCCTTTACCTTCTCATTGCCTTCATAACTGCTAATGAGTTTGTCCCACATTTCTTTGGCAGATTCTAAGTGCATAACTTTTACAAATTCTGTTTCTGCAAGCCCGCTTAGAATAACATTCATAGCCTTAGCATTGAAGCTGAATTCTATCTTGTCATCCTTAGAAGCTAGTACAACCAGCTTTACATAACCAGTCTCTACCACATCCCAGACATTTGCACCTAAATCCATTATGTAGGTTCTCATCCTAACTTTCCAGAAGGAAAAGTTTGTTCCATTGAATAGGGGGGCCTTATTGGTTGAAGTTCCTTCATGGTTATTCATGTTTATGTTGATATTATGGTAGCTGCGGGAGGTATTTACCTCCATGTGTAAACCTGATGAGAATAGAATACTCCGGGAAGCAAGAAGAAACCCTAATGAGTTGGCTAATAACCCTAGAAGAATTCTTAGCTCAAGAAGATAATTTATATTAGGTTATTATCCTCCAAGAGAAGAAGTCGACCAGAAGAAATAAAATATACTGAATAAATAGATACCCAGAATGAGAGGTCAGCCCAGGTAGTTAGCCAGATTCACTATAAATACAGGAGGCCAGTCTTCATTCTGGCAGGCAGTCTCAGAATTGCAGAGCAACAACTTGTGTGCACTACAGTGCCCAGTCTTGTGCGCAAGTTTGAGGAGACCTGCCATTGCAACTAGCAGATCACGTTTGGCTTGGACTATCTCTTGGTTAGGGTTTGGACTATCTGATCAACTCTTGTTGATGCTCTATCCTTGGGGAAAGGTGTGTTACCCTTTGTTTGGATATCTAGCCTAGGTTTTTCTTTCAGAATGATTCTCTGTCAAGGTTAAGGTGATCGGAGGGTGGCTTCGGCCTATGGTTGGGTGAAAATAGTATTGTCAATGATAAAATGAGCACATAAATTATATTCTAACGGGTTATGGGTCCACACCTCCTTCATTCATTCTAACCACTGGAAGGAAACATATCCATAAGGATATTGAGCTCGTTGAAGAACTGTCGCTAGGGTTCTAGTAGGAGCAGTCACCAAAGCACTGCCACTAGGGTTACTAGTAGGTGCAGTTGCAGAAACCCTAATCCTCTTGTTGAGGCACCTTAAATGAAGGGATTGACCTAATCTCTGGATAGATTAGTGTGCCCTAGCCTAGCACATCTCTCGGTACTCTCAGCAAGCCAAGATGTGAAGTTTGAGTTTTTGGTCAAATCTAGGGTTGACCAAGTCAAAGAAACCATGACTTACTCTATGAAGTCAGAAAACAAGTTATATGGAGATTCTAACTTCAGAGTGTGGAATACAAGAACTCACCCTTTCCAAGAATAAAGTGATGGATATCGTGAAAGGAAAGATCATGAAACCAGAGTTTGAAGAAGGGAAAGAGAAGGAACCACAGAACATTGTAGCTATGGAGAAGTTCAAAGACAGTGACATCAATTCCATGAGTATCATAGTGGATTCTATAAAATACCACTTGATACCCTACATCTCCCATCTTTACTCATTGAAGAAGATGTATGATGCCCTAACAAACCTCTTCTTAGTCAGAAAAATTGGACAAGTAATGAGTCTGAAGAAAGAGCTCTGTGACATAAAGATGAGTGATGATGAAAGTATAACATCATACTTTGTGAGGATCTCTCAGTTAAGAGATCAACTACAAGCTATTGAAGATATCATTTCAGAGAAATAATTGGTCACTATGGTCACTACAAGAATCATTGTCCCGAACTAAAGACATTTCAGAAATATAATGCTTCAACTGTCGAAAGTATGGTCACTACAAGAATCATTGTCTCGAACTAAAGAAAAGGAAGGAGACACATGAATCATCAACTGTCGAAGAAAAGAAACCTACAAAGAAGACTAAGCAGGATGAAAGAGACTTCTTCTTCCGAAGGTAACAATACTCTTCTTAGTTATTGTACATATCTTGTTTTCATAGTCTCTACACATATATTGTATATCTATCTCTTAGAAGATAATGTGTTCCAAAAAGAACTATACCTATGGAAGAACAACAAGATAAGGATTGCTATCATTATACAAGTAGTATAAAACACATGAACAGATGAAATGCATCAAACAAATCATGTGGAAGCTATTACAAGATAAGTTGAAATCAAGATCAATCCTTGAAAGACTTATAAGAAGCAAAGACAAAAATAAATTGGAGAAAGACTTATAACACTTTATAGAAAGGAATAAGGATGCAAACGGAAGCCTGGACTCTATTAGACAGAGGGAACCAACTATATGCACTCATACATGAAGCAAGGATTAGGAGGGATCTAATCCTATGATCCATTGAAGATGATGAAGCATATATCCATGGTAGCAGCCGTGAAAGACAATACGTGTTTAGTTCAACCTCAGAAGAATTCTTCTTCGAAGAGAAGCCTTAAAGTATCCCTGGTTTTCCATCCAGATCCGTGATCCTTTGATGAAAGAAAGAAATGGAATCTTTAGGGCATGGAATCTATAAGAAACTCCATGGACCCAAGAGATAAATAAAAACATGAGGAAGAACATGAATATTCCAAGAAAGAAGAGAAGCCAGAACAACCAGTCATTGTATTGAGAATCACAAGATTACCAGCCTGATATGAACTCACTAAAAGCAATCAAGCAGAGGAACTGAAAGTTGTGATGAAGAACAATGTATGGAAGAATTATGAATGAAAGCATTGCAAGATCCAGAACTAGAGGTTCTCCCAGATGGAGGGAGAAGACTACGTTTATTTCTCGTTACGGTAAACCAAACATACCTCTACATGAGTCATTATATCATCTACAGCATCCATGAGTTGGAATTATACATCAAATAAATGCAAAGAATGTTCTCCAGAGCAATTGAACAAAGAGCGTATGAAGAGCAATCTCAAGACTTTGAGGCATACCAGAAAGAGACCCTTGTATGCAGATGGAAAAAGATAACTTGGTGGAGAACTTCCAGTGCACAACAGAAGCCTGGTGAATATTTCCTATAACAAAGATATTGTATCAAGATGATTACTCAGTAGATCAGATCTCATGATGACAGAAGAAATGCCACATGGATATGTTCTAGTGTTCCAAATAATGATATACTTTATTGATCATATCTACATGAAGCCTTCAGAGAAAAACCAGTGTTCCAAACCAAAGTACATTTGAAATCAAACATCACATTATCTGAGATGAAGTCCAGAAAGGAGAAAGTGGTTCTCCAATACATATCTCCACAAGTGAGCAGATAAGTAGACATTTTGGTAAAGCTTCTATCCAAGATGAAAGAGTTTGCGTGCTCAAGATGGAGCTCATGGAGACGACTTCCTTATTGAAAAAGGAAGAGATGACTCCCAGGTTGGGAGGGAGCACTGATATGTATTGATTTATGGACAGTCATTTTTCAGTTCAAAAAATGGTCCAGGATGAGCAATTTCCTTTCTAGTTTGGAAAGTGGATGAGATTTCTGACGGACAGACATTTTCTAGTTCGGAAAATGGTCTAGATTGTTGATGTACCATAGACAACAACTTCCCATTGTAGTTAACATGGGGAGTTTTCTAGGTAAGTCTCTCTTCTTGAGGGTTACTCAAGAAAACTGGCCTGCCTCATCGGACAATGATTTCTCATTGTGGTTAACATGAGGAATGGTTTGTTTTGGAGGTTGGTATAGGATAGTATTTTCCTCTTGTGGTTAACAGGGGAAATGGTCCAGACAGTCATTCCTTAGGGTGTATTCATTCTCTCCAGGTTGCACTTTGTTTAGTGCCGGAGGAATGGCCCAGGGTGGGGAATGGTCGAGACTCAACAATCAGGGACATGCATTCCTTAGGGTATATTCATTCTCTCCAGGTTATACTTTTTTTAGTGTCGGGGGAATGGCCCAGGGTGGGGAACGATCAAGGCTCAGAAATTGGGACAGTTGTTCTTCCTTTCTTGAGAAGAATAATCTAGATAGCTCATCATTGATGTCTTACCTTTTGAGGGCATATGCTCTTCCGAGATCTCACAGATGTGAGTGGAAGAAATGGCCCATATGATTCAGTTGTATATCATAACATTGTTTATATGCAGGTTGATATCAGATGATTGTTATGAAGACAGTAGATGTATACTACTATGGTGGATGTGTTCCACTATCTGTGACTATACGTCACTGATCAAGTCCATGTGTGCTACTTGGTGTGGTAGTGTACCACTAGATTGTAGTTGTGTACTACTATGGATAGACATAGTTGTGTTCTATTGAATGATATTGTTCCAATTGCCTTGAAGACTATCAACTGTGTTGAAAATGATTATCAGCTAGATGGATAATCAATGAACAGAGTTTTCCCAGATAGAAAATGGCTCAAAACATTTATTCTTCTAGATTAGAAGAATAGCTCTTGTGTCACTCTGTGGAATGAGAATAATGTCCAATTAATCAGATAGAGTATGGTTCTGAGAGATGATGTAGCTGATGACATTGATGGTGATGATGGTGCTCATGATCTAGTCATGAGATAGTCTAAACGACTATGTTGATGCTACCGGGTGAATGGTATGTTTTGTGCTCAAGACCATTACTTGTAATACCTCCCTAGCTAAGAGGGAGTGTTGATATTATGGTATTTGCGGGAGGTATTTACCTCCACATGTAAACCTGACGAGAATAGAATACTCTGAGAAGCAAGAAGAAACCCTAATAAGTTGGCTAATAACCCTAGAAGATTTCTCGGCTCAAGAAGATAATTTATATTAGGTTATTATCCTCCAAGAGAAGAAGTCAGTCGGAAGAAATAATATATACTAAACAGACAGATACCCAGAATGATAAGTCGGCCCAGGTAGTTAGCCAGGTTCACTATAAATTCAGGAGGCCAGTCTTCATTCTGGCAGGTAGTCTCAGAATTGCATAGTAACAACTTGTGCGCACTGCAGTGCCCAGTCTTGTGCGCAGGTTTGAGGAGAGCTACCATTGCAGTTGCTACAACTAGCAAATCATGTTTGGCTTGGACTATCTCTTTGTTAGGGTTTGGACTATCTGATCAACTCTTGTTGATGCGCTATCATTGGGGAAATGTGAGCTACCCTTTGTTTGGCTATCTAGCCTAGGGTTTGCTTCCGGAATGATTCTCTGTCAAGGTTAAGGTGCTCAAAGGGTGGCTTCAGCCTATGGTTGGGTGACAATAGTATTGTCAATGGTAAAACAAGCACATCCATTATATTCTAACAGTTTAAGCTCTAGGATCTACCCTTAGATAAAAGGAACCCGCTCTGATACCAATTGTTGGACAAATGAGAGGGGGGGGGGGGG
>JASDQU010735605.1:118251-131129 GCA_032191745.1 Picea mariana | reverse complement strand
GAAAGCAATAAAATATTCAACATCAATCACACACATGAAATATGCAGAGATAGATATTTCCTGAGGAAACCCATAAAGGGAAAAACCTCTTCTTCTTGATATGACAAGTAATATTTATTTTTTGTACATTATCATTGTTATGAGAACCAACTCCTTTTGAGGATACCACCTCTGATTTACAAGAAACAACTTGCTAAGAGCACCAAATCCCTTTGTGTTCCAGCACCAACTGGATGGAAGCACTAACTTCCAGACACACAAGCACCAACCTTTACAAGCTGCAACTTGTTGAGAGCACCAACTCTCTGGATTCTCTAGCACCCACTAGAAGGAAGCACCAACTCCTTGAGTGTTCTGGCACCAACTGGATGGAAGCAACAACTTCCAGTTACACATGCACCAACCTGTATAATAGAGAATAATGGGTGTCCCTTGCACCACCCTACCACCCTGGTTTTCCTAGCTGCAACCAAATGGAAGCTACAACTCCTTGTGTTCAAGCACCCACTTGAAACTATGAGGATGAAAGTCCTCCCTAGCACCACCCTACCACCCTGATTATAAAAAATTTGTTACTAAAACTTATTACAGTGATACAATGTTTGTCAAAGAGCTTACCAGTCTCATCATTGTTCTGCTATACTTCTCTTCTCTGCATGCATCATTGTCTTCATTCTTGCATCTTCTTGATATTTCTGATCTTCTGCTCTATCTCTGTATGCGCACCTCGAATTTCTCTTCCTCTCTCATATATGCATTTCTATTCTATGTCTTTCTTCTGTGCTTTATGCTTCGAGTATTATTTTCATTCTATGCGCTATGCCTCTTCTGTTCATTTCAGTTGTTGCACACAACATGCTTCTACCCACATGAATAAATCTCAACAGAAGCAACCTTCTTTTCTTTGTTTTGTGTATATTTATCATGCCAAGTCCTCCGCTAGATCATACACCTAAATCTTCGTTCTCTCTATCAATCATGCTGAGTCTGTTCTTCATCAGTGGTCGTTATTCTGAGATTATTTGGCTTATCTGGCAGTTACAGTTTATGACTCTCTTCCATCTGTCAAGTGTCTCTATGATGAGCCTTCATTCCACTGGTAGTTACCTCGAGACTCTTCATCTCCTCTGGCGATCATCCTGAAGCTCTTTGAATTCTCTGGCAGATACAATCACTCTGTTTCTAGTAGTTACAATCAGTCTGTTCCGGTAGTTATAGAGAGAACCTCTGCGCGCTCATCCCTTTGGTGTCTTTTCCCTTCCTGAGAAAAACTTCACAACAGGCAATAGATTTTCTTTCTAAGCCCCTTCCTTTCACATGACCACGAGCTGTGATCAGACGCCTATCCAAAAGGCACTTCCCAAACTCGGTCTTGTGAGCACTAGCTCCATTTCCTTATATGACCTTGGGCAATGGTCTCTTTGACCACGTGATTTCAGGCATGATCTCTCTTCTCGTTAGCCCCCTGTCGCATGTGAGCTTGGGATACATCTTTGCGTAAGTGAATGATTGCGGGTGCATCCAAGAAAGGTTTTGGATCAACCACTTTTCTCCCCACAATCCACCTCCAGCTACCATGTACCCTTTCTCTAAAACTGTGGTTTCAATTGCGAACTACCCTCATAAAATTAAATTCCGAGCAACTTCTAATCCCGCAATTAGGCGTGATCATCGATCTCGTGGTCTCTGATAGATTCCCTTGATCAACGACTCCAATCTATTGTCTTTTTCTGCCTTCTTTCTTCCATCCACACGCGATCCTTAGTCTCAACGACCAAGTGACATGTGGCCCTCCAAACCAACGGACGAGATCGGTTTTGCCTTTCGGGCTTCACGAGTCTCGATTCTAAAACTCCCATTGCTCCCAGATCATTTCACGCGGAGTCCACAATCTATCGATGCATGGTCTTCTTGAATCAACGGTCACAATCCCTTCGGGTATTCGGGGTTCATAAATCTCAACTTTCCAACCTTTCAACCTTCCTTTGCTTTTTCCTGGAGCTAACAATCCATTGATGTGTGTCCCTTTCGGATCAATGGTCATGATCCTTTCGTGTCTCCGGACTTTGAAATTCTCAAATCTCAACTGGAAATCCTTGAAGTGAGATTTCCTTGAAATCTCAGATCAACTGACACGTACTCCTCTTGATGATCAATGGTTGAGATTTGTCTTCAGTGATTTTCACGTTCTCCCCATCCACAAACTTCCGAAGTTGTGGATCTCACGCCACCTGTCCTCCTCGACGATGGACAGCCCCAAACAACTTCAGGACTTCAGAAATTTGGGCAAGTGCTGGTGGTAAAGTTCCCAAAGTAAAACTCTTGGAGTGACGTCACTTACTTACGTCACTTGATGACGTGTCATGAGCCTAGTAGCTGGCACATGTTACTCAGATTTGTGATTTTCACATACTTGAAATGTCGAATCAACTTGACACTTGTCATCACTTGATTATGCCATGTGTACTTGTTGGCGTGGTCTGCTAACGTGGTGTGCCACATGTCCTTGTTGACGTAGTTTGCTGACATAGATCTCCCTCACATCCTTGCTGACGTGGTCTGCTGATGTGGTCTGCCATATGTCCATGCTGACGTAGTCTAATAATGTAGATATCTCTGATCTAATGATCATCGTATGTTCTCCAGATCTGATGGTCCTTATTCATTTCAGATTTCTGGCTCTTTGGGCTTCGGGTTTTTCAAATCTCAAACTGAAAAATCTGAAGTGAGATTTTTCTGGAGCTTAACCTCCTCGCATCTTTATACTTGAACTAAGTGTTGTTCATCGATCATTGTTACACATTAAAATTACTCACTTCAATAGTGTCGCAAGTGTCGTCATTACAAGTGTTGTAAGTGTCGCATCTTGTCTGCAAGTGTCACATCTTGACCACAAGCTAGTGTCACAAGTGTCACAAACATCATACTACCATCTTGCCTATGTCGTGCCTCTAACGACATCATAAGGACACTTAAGACACCTCAAAGACTAGTTTTGAAGAAGAGAAATCAGTTGACAAGGAGTACAAGCCTTTTGCCATTGGAAAAACCACTCAAAAATGGATTTTGGAAGGCAACGCTCCCCTACCCAATCTCAGGGAGTGCTAGTGCTCCCTGGGCCTCTTTGGGGGAGCGTTCAAATTCTCTGTGTACCTTATTGGGGGAGCGCTACCTTTTCTGAGCGGATTTTTGGTTTGTTGAGCTAAAACAGGGAAGAATCCCCTCAATTTCTGAAGGTGATTGGATTCAAATAGAAGGTCAAGGCATGATCTTAGGGAAGATCCTCAACTAAAGGAGAATAATCCTCAACTTATACCAAAGATATATCAAGTGGTTGGGCCTCTCCAAGTTTATATAAGGAGGCCTCCTCCTGGTGAAAGGAGAAGTGGAGACTAGATATTGATACCAAACTTATGATCCTATAAGTGGTATTGACAGAAAAGATTGGAGATATGAAACTTATGATCTCATAAGTGAGATGTCATCAAAGAAATCAGTGTAGATTACTTGAGAAAAGGGGTTGGACAAGGAGAACTGGAAGAAGTTGTTGCACCTTCATCAAAGGATTGTAAGTACTTTTACTTGTTCTTATCAATACATCAATGCTTGGCCTGTTTCTTTCAAACTTATGCTTGTTCCACATGAGTTTTTCTACAGTAGATGGATATATATTTGAGATAATCTAAGTAGAGTAGGAAGTCCATTGTATATTTGTTTTTTCTACAAGACCTATCAGGGAGCTCAGGATCGAAGATCAGCATGGACTTTGCAAGGACAAACGTCATTAATAAGGTACATATATTTCTTGTTCTCCTTCATATATTATCTTGATTAGATCTAAAGGATGTTAGTGTCCATGTTAAGCACTTTTCTGTCTTGGCCTTAGGAGTCTAGAGACTAAGAGGGAATCCGCTTGTCCGCAGGAAGATTCACCTGTAACAGAAATTGGCGCCTCCACTGGGGAGGAGCTATGATTTTGTTTCCATTCACAGATCTTGTTTTGGCCCTTTTCCCACTCATTTGACCTTATCCATACTGTCTCTTTGATTCTTAGATCTGATTGATTGGCTCTTGATTCATCATATGCAATTTGATTGACTGATTTTGCTTATTTTTTGAGTTTCTGGGCATTTTTCTGAACTTTTGAAGCAAATCGCTCCCCTACCCTTTCTATCAGAGTGTTAACACTCCCTGGTGGTCTTACACAGAGCGTTGGAACACTCTGGTGCCCCTTACACCAGAGCGCTACCCCCTTTTCTGTGAAAAATCCTCTAGGTTTTCAATTTCTGGGTTTAGTTTTTGTTTTTTGCACTTGCTCAGAGTCTCATACTCTCAGTACATCTTAGTCTTGGCCTTCAACACCATGTTTTCTAAGAATTGATCCTCTTTTGTTTGTAAATTTGACATTTTATTTACTTGCCTTGAAGTCACTCTTTGTCTTTGTTGACCTAAAGTTAACTTGCTATTTTCTCCTCATTTATCTGACTGAGTGGAAGCTTTTGTGAGGAAATCCAAAGGTATGTGAACTTTTCATTTGATCTTTGAGGTCAGTTTTCCAACATTTCTCTTTTGTTTGAGGTTTTTGGTTCTTGTTTGAAAACTTGGTTATCTTTGTCTTTCTTGTTTATTCACGATGAGAGTGCATTTTTGTTTATGTGAGGTTTGCTTCTGATTGTTTAATCCTGAAGTCTGGTTGACATTAGAAGTTTTACATCTGATTATCATTCACATATAAGCAAAAGGACATGTTTTAGTGATTGGTTTGGATATTAGAAGGCATTTCTGAATTTTTTTAGCATTTCATTCTATTTGATTGAGAAACAATTGTATGAGGATGTTGCATCTTAGTGTTTGATAGTGAAAACAACTCTTTCTCTTTCCCTTAAATAGGAATTCATTGAAAGAAAGGACTGATTATCATTTCTTATGCATTTTTTAAGAATTGAGTCATAATACCATCAGTTTCATTGTCATACACCATTTGAGTAAAGAACAGCTGCAAAATGAACGCTAATTAAAAAATTGTCTAGAACATTTTGTTTTTAGGATCTTCCACCAACATTAGACTAGGATTAGCACTTTGAATTAGGCTATGAGTACAACTCTCCAATTTTTTTCAAAACAAACATTAGCATCTTGCAATAGGGAGAGCAAATCCAAATGTTGCATAGGCTTTCTGGGATCCCCCTCTCACATAGGGGTTACGCACAAGGTCGCATTCGGGAGAATTACGGAGATTATCGCTCTGTGGTTCAACTGTTTGTAGTGGTCGGATCGTATATTGGGGGTCGCTTGAGGGTATACCCACGATTATGTGTGGGAGCTTCTTGAGTTGATTTTGGACTTGTCATCCTGCCCATACGTTCGGATCGAATTGTCAATTGTACCCACCTAGGGGTTGACTGCGAGTTGGTGTCCTTAGTTTCCATAATCTTTAGGTGCTTAGATGAGGTGACAATGAAGAGAAGTCTCACAGTACCTGTAACAAACATTGGTCAAACTCACTCGGGCTCCTTGGAGGGTAAATCCACAATTACTGGGTGGAAGCTTGCACCAAGGTGAAAGTCCATTAAGAAGGTCGCCATTGTAATTGTTCCACCATATCCTAGCCCCTTATTGACTTGATCACACGACATGGATTTCATCACCAACTAGTACGATCATCGAGAGAAGTTTTGTTTTCTTGGTTTTGATTCCTAGATTTTATTAGCGTATGTTGTTTATTTTCGTTAATTGGCCCTAGATTTTTGGCATGTGTTGTTATTCTCCAATATTGAGCCTGTAGACGATAAAGGTCTTCGTCGATCGCATAGGATGCAAGGGCTGCCTCCGGAAGGCTACCAACCCTCACCTCCTAACCCTCTAGAAGACAACTACCGTGGAGAGGTAGAAAATCAATCTGACATTGGGAGTGTTGTTGCTCCTCCGTTAGAAAATCAATAAGGCACTTTGGTTACAGTTGAGAATCCTACTCCTCGCACTACATCTGTGACGGAAACCTCTCCCAAACCACTTTTGCTTCGTTTAGACTCCCTTGGGAACATCATAGTCAAAGAGGTCCCACATTTACCTAAGAGAGCATTTACCGAAACATATATTGGATCCACAGGACCAACCTTTGGTGATGAGTATAGGACTCATGTTCATCCTACCACCGCAGTAGATACAAATCCCACACCTGCTCGTTCTGTATGGAGGACTTCATCAGGATGTGATCTCTATGAGCATTTTGAATCCATTCGACAACCCTTTCCTCCTCATGACCCTCCTGTTGAAATGGGACCATCCAGTAAAACTATGAATCACCCCATCGATCATGTCATTAACCCTATTGTTACGTCATCACAAGTCCATCCTAATGTTGGATTCATCACCTCTACTCATTCCTAAGGCACTTCGATCCCTACCCCCACTTTTACAAACTTTCACTTTACAACTCCACATGTTCTCCACGATCTTGCTGGGACATCTTTGTGTTGAAATAATGTAACTGCGAAGAGCATTCTTATTATTATTTTGTTATTGGATTAAATCCCCATTGTGGATTAATCATGTCATTATTATTATTGGATTAAATCCCCATTATGGATTAATCATGTCAGTATTATTATTATTTTTATTGGATTAATCCCCATTGAGGATTAATCATGTCAATAATTGAATAAGGACCAAATCCCCTTTTGCGGATTGGTCATCGAACAATTACAAAGTGTTGAATAAGAAGTCGGCCCCAGTAGTTATAATGGAAGGCCCAGAATTAATTAAAGGTGGGTTTACCCACCTAGAGTGAGAGGTCGGCCCTGCTAGATGGTGACTCTTCACACGTGCCAGATTGATATAAATAAGAGGCTAGTGCCTCACTTCTTAGACACACTTCACTTGCTCATTATCTTATGAGGCAAGCTACAATTGGAAGTTGGAGAGAGGAGAAGAAGGGTGGCGCATCTCTTGGGGAGGACTTTCTGTATTGGTTTGAGTTATCTCTTGAACATTGTATAAGCCATTTATGATAAGGAATTTTTTGCTGGGTTTTCTTCCCCTAGAGGGTTTCCCAGGATAAATGTTGTGTCTCTTGTGAATGTGTATTTCTCAGTGATCTTGTTCTTATTATGCTCTTATCTAATGAAATGTAAAGAACTATAATAATGGCATAAACATTAACATGGTATCAAAGCCAACCTAAAGGAAGCACAATTTGCAAGAGGAAAAATGTCACTGTTACCGTACCCCAAAATCAGGGTTTTGCAAAAGTGAGTATTTTCAGCTCCCTAACACCCTAGAAAGTTGTGCCCTCCCCTAAGGATCAATTTGGCACCTAGAGTGCACCTTTTCAGTGGCTGGATCTCCTGGAAAGTGAAACCCTAGTTTCAAAAAAGTACCAGAAGTACCAGAAAACCAGTACCAGAAGTACCAGAGTACTAGAAGTACCGAAAGCACCAGTCCAGAAATCTGCAGATCATATTTGAAGGGGTAAAATTTGGATTTTCTCATATCTGAGGACACCATGCTACTCGCCTTAGCCAAGCACACCTCCTGGTAAGATCAAAACTTGATTTCAAGCACTTTCAATTTTTGGTCATTTTTTGTTGCCGAAAGTACAAGATGTCTGCAAGCACAAAGCTTGTTGAGAAATTAGAAGGCATAGACAACTTCTGTGCCTGGAAGTACAAGATTGGTTTGATCCTTGCAGAGAATGACCTATCAAGATTTATCAAAGAAGAAGTGGAGGAACCTAAAGATGCCGTAGAGAAAGCGAAGCATCAGAAGGACTCAATCAGGGCTAAGAGAATCATCGCAGATTCAATCAAAGACCACCTGATCCCGTATGTATCGTCAAAGAAAAATCCAAAGGAAATGTTTGATGCTCTAAGCAAACTATATGAAGGAAAGAACATCAATCGAAAGATGAATCTCATAACTCAGTTGAAGAATATCAAGATGCAGAAAGGAGAAATGATTCAAGAATACTTCTCCCGAATTTCCAAGATAAAAGAACAGTTGAAAGCGATTGGAGACACCATAGACGAAGACGAATTTGTATTAATTGCTCTAAATGGTCTCACAAGACCTTGGGATGCCTTCATCCAGTTAGTATGTGGCAGAAAATAGAAACTACAGTTTGAAAGCCTATGGGAAGAATGCACCCAAGAAGAGACAAGGGTAGCCAACCGTGAAGCACTACTAGCAAGGGATAATGATCAATCCCTAGCCACTCATACAAAAGGAGGAAGGAAGAAACCCTACTTCAAAAGGGAATCTCATCGAGAATCATAATCATCAAACAAGTTCAATAATCAAGAATCTCATTCAAGAAATTTTCAGAAGAAAGGACAACGCAAGGGACGAGACCTCTCATCTATACAATGCTATCATTGTGATAAGATGGGACACAAGGCGAACAATTGTCCAGTCAGAAGAGAAGAGTACAAGAGGAAGCACAAGAGGCAACATGATCACATTGTTGAAGATGAAGAACCACCTATGAAGATGATTAAGGATCTGTATCACCTGGAGAAGACACATGGCTCATTGATAGCGGTGCATCAAAGCATATGATGGGTAAGAATAATACTCTCTCTTGTATTTCAGAAAAGAAGTTTTCTCAGAAAGTAACTCTTGGAGATGATTATCAATATCCCATCAAGGGAATAGGAGAATCAAACTACAAGCTAGATTCAGAAAACTCAATAACAATGAAGGACGTACTCTATGTACCAGGCCTAAAGAAGAACCTACTCTCCATATCAGCTTTAGACAAGAAAGGTTATAGAGTTGCCTTCATAGATGGAGAATTTCTTATGTGGGCTAAGGGAGAAACCTTAAATGAAGCAATCATCATCGGAAGTGAAGAAAATGGCTTATATAAGCTAAAGGGTCACCCAGAAACTGCTATGACCCATGCCATCAAAGACTCATGTAAAATTTGGCATAGAAGATTGGCCCAAATCAACTACAACGCAATACCATACATATGCAAAGCTGTCACAGGTTTACTAGAACTCAAGGTTGATCAGGAAGGCATATGCAATGGATGTGCGCAAGGGAAGAACATCAAGAACCCCTTTCCAAAGAGGGACAACAAAGCAGAAGGAGCATTGGAACTCATTCATTCAGATGTGTGTGGCCCAATGCCATCATCCTCCATTAGAGGGTATGTATACTATGTATCATTTATTGATGATTATTCTCGTAAGACATGGATATATTTCTTAAAATCTAAAGATGAAGTATTCAGTAAATTCAAGGAATTCAAATCCTTGATAGAGAATCTTTCCGAAAGAAAGATTAAGATACTCAGGTCAAATAATGGAGGAGAATATACCTTGAAGGAGTTTGTAAGCTTCTGCAGAGATGTCAGGATCAAGAGGGAACTAACTACTCCCTATAATCCCCAACAAAATGGTGTTGTTGAAAGGAAGAACAAAACGATTATGGAAGCTATGAAGACCATGATTCACGATCAAGATCTTCCTATGTGATTATGGGCAGAAGCAGCTATGGCAGTTGTTTATGTGCAAAACAAACTATCCCATAGTGCACTTGGGTTCAAGACCCAAAAGAGATGTTCACTAGAAAGAAGCCAGAGGTAAGCCATCTCAAAATATTTGACTTTCCAGTGTTTATCCATATACCAAAAGAGAAAATAAACAAGTCGGAGCCCTACGAAAAGAAGGGAATATTTGTGGGATACTATGAGGTATCCAAGGCCTTCAGAATCTACATACCTGGTCACCGCCATATTGAAATCAGAAAGGGACGTGACCTTTGATGAAGAATCTGCACTTAAGAAATCGAGAAGATGCCAGCTTGAAGAGGTATATGAAGAGGAACCTGTAAATCCCAGGACGACAGAATCCATGAGGGAAGTTCCTAGAGCTGCAGAACCTGTAAGGGAAGTCATAGCTTCCCCTGATGAGGAGACTCTTGAAGATCATAATATCACAGAAGTTCAATAACCTCCTCAAATGACCTTCTCCCATAAAATAAAGCCTGCTTGGGCAAGAGAGCTTATTCAATATGGAGAGAAGTATGGTGTTCCAGAAGGAACCACAAGACAGGTGAAGAGACCAAAGCCATTCTCCAGTTACACAGCTTTGATGTGCAATCTACTTGATGAGGAACCTACATGTTTTGAAGAATCCATCCAGAAGAAGGAATGGGCCGATGCCATGACAGAGGAATACCAATCCATAATAAAGAATGATGTATGGGAAATTGTTCCCAGACCAAAAAGTAAGGATGTGGTATCATCAAAATGGCTCTTCAAGATAAAACATGTTGTCAATGGAAGTATT
The DNA here is from genome assembly GCA_032191745.1 of Picea mariana. NCBI lineage: Eukaryota > Viridiplantae > Streptophyta > Pinopsida > Pinales > Pinaceae > Picea > Picea mariana. The sequence continues at coordinate 120,834 of JASDQU010735605.1, read as the reverse complement.
GAGAAATATAAAGCAAGATTTGTTGCTGTGGCTTTTCCCAGAAGGAAGGAATCGACTATGAAGAGACATTCGCTCCTGTGGTCAGATACACTTTGATCAGAACCATTATAGCTCTTGTTGCGAAGATGAAATGGAAGCTGCACCAAATGGATGTGAATACATTTTTTCTCAATGGTATCATTGAAGAGGAAGTGTATATAGAGCAACCCCAAGGATTTGAGGTTGAATACGGGAAGTGTCATGTCTGCCGATTGAAGAAAGCCTTATACGGATTGAAGCAAGCTCCTAGAGCTTGGTATGGCCGTATAGACAGTTTCTTGACGAGCTTGGGCTTTACCAAAAGTAAAGAAGATTCAAATCTCTACTTCAATATCATGGATAATGAACCAGTAATACTATTACTGTATGTGGATGACTTATTCTTAACTGGAGAAGAAAAGCTCATCGTTGAATGTAAACAGAGACTTGCTGCTGAATTTGAAATGAAAGACCTTGGCCTAATGCATTACTTCTTAGGTCTTGAGGTATGGCAGAGTCCGAAAAGAATCTTCCTTAACCAGGGGAAGTACACAGTTGAAATCTTGAAGAGATTCAACATGCTCGAATGCAAGTCCATGAATACACCCATGGAAGCAAAGCTAAAGCTACTGGTCGATACTTCGTCAAATTTGATAGATGCCACTCTATACAGACAGATTATTGGATCGCTGATGTACCTGACAAACACCAGACCAGACATCTATTTTGAAGTGAACACCTTGAGTCAGTTTCTGGTAGAGCCCAGACGTGTTCATCTAGTGGCTGCAAAACATGTGATAGGGTACCTTAAAGGTACAATGGATTATGGTCTCAGCTATGATGGAGATCATGACTTCACACTGAGTGGATATACTGATGCAGATTGGGCAGGAAGCGTTGCTGACAGAAAAAGAACTTCCGGATGTTGTTTCAATTTGGGATCAGCTATGATCTCGTGGCAGAGTAGGAAGCAATCCAGTATTTCTCTCAGCACAGCAAAAGCAGAGTACATTTCCACATGTTCATCTAGCTGCGAAGATATATGGCTTCGAAAGTTGCTGACAGGCCTATTTGATTTGGAGATGAGAGCAACCATGATTCTATGTGATAATCAAAGCTGTATTAAAATGACAGAGAATATTGTGTTCCACGACAGGTCGAAGCACATAGAGATACACTATCATTTCATCCACGACATGGTATATAGAGGAGCCTTGAAGCTCTAGTACATTAGCATGGATGAACAGGTTGATGATGTGATGACTAAGCCTCTATCTCGTGTAAAGTTTGAACACTTTCGAGATAAGCTTGGTATTGTTCGAAAGGACCTTCCCTGAAAGGGGGAGTAGATGTATTCCTTGCTTCTGACCTCACTGTTAGACGTAAAGCAAGATGAGTCATACTTCTGACCTCACTGTTAGACATAAAGCATGACGTTGTGTGATCCTTGCTTCTGACCTCGTTGTTAGACGTAAAGCAAGATGAGTTATGCTTCTGACCTAGTTGTTAGACATAAAGCATAACACCGCTGATTCCTTGCTTCTGACCTAGTTGTTAGATGTAAAGCAAGATGAGTCATGCTTCTGACCTCGTTGTTAGACGTAAAGCAAGATGAGTCATGCTTCTGACCTCGTTGTTAGACGTAAAGCATGACGTCGTGTGTTCCTTGCTTCTGACCTCGTTGTTAGATGCAAAGCAAGATGAGTTATGCTTCTGACCTAGTTGTTAGACGTAATGCATAACGCTGATGATTCCTCACTTCTGACCTCGTTGTTAGACATAAAGTGAGATGTTGATGTGTTCCTTGCTTCTAACCTAGTTGTTAGACGTAAAGCAAGATGAGTCATGCTTTTGACCTAGTTGTTAGACGTAAAGCATGACGTTGTGATTCCTCGCTTCTGACCTAGTTGTTAGAAGTAAAGTGAGATGATGATATTAATTGCTTCTGACCTAGTTGTTAGATGTAAAGCAAGATGTGACCGACACTGAGCTACCAGCTTAACCATTGTGACATTGAGCTAGTGTAGTATAGTGATGTGTCAGCCTAGTGCTGTGATGAGGTATCATTTTTTACTGATACATGTTTGATGCAGATGATGATAGCATTCTTTCGAGAATGATGATGTTGTTGATGAAGAAAACTTTTGATGACTCGTAAATGTGCTAGACAATTGTTCAAGATGATATTGACGATACTGTCCTCCAGATGCCACTGATGATGCAGACCTCTCTTGCCTGATGCTGATAAAGAATACCCTTCTTGTTAAGGGGGAGTGTTGAAATAATGTAACTGCGAAGAGAATTCTTATTATTATTTTGTTATTGGATTAAATCCCCATTGTGGATTAATCATGTCAGTATTATTATTATTGTTATTGGATTAATCCCCATTGAGGATTAATCATGTCGGTAATTGAATAAGGACCAAATCCCCTTTTGCAGATTGGTCATCGGACAATTACAAAGTGTTGAATAAGAAGTCGGCCCCAGCAGTTATAATGGAAGGCCCAGAATTAATTAAAGGTGGGTTTACCCACCCAGAGTGAGAGGTCGGCCCTGCCAGAT
>JASDQU010735605.1:85586-98312 GCA_032191745.1 Picea mariana | reverse complement strand
ATATGAAAGGTAACTTCCTTGTCATATCCAAGTCCTGTTCTATTCTTGTTGTAGATGATTTCTTTCCAAGGTCTGATGATGGGCTTGGAAAGAGTATTATGAACCTGTTGCTTTGAAATCTGTGGAAGCAGATTTACTGCATGTTGATGCATCATTGAAAAGTTTTCTTCATTAACCTAGAAAGAAAACTCTTGAAAAGTAGGTTCATGAATAGATTCAACTTCGTCTGAAACTGATTCTGAAGCTGTATCACTGTGTTGTTCCTTCACTGATTGTTGATTAAAAACATCAACATCATCATCATTATCATCATAGAGAGGGTTGTGTTGAACAAAAACTAGTTTAGAACACTTCACTGGATGATGATTTTTGAGATCTATCAACTCCTCATTCAATAGTTGGGATTGAGATTGAAGAAGTCTAACTTTAGTTTGCGTCACTTGCAAACAAGTTAGCACTGATTGAAGAGTTTCTTTGTTCAATGTCATTGTGTTGTCTTCAGTGGTGTTTATTAGAGTGTTCAGTAACTCTAATAATTCACGACTTCACTCCATTTGAACACGCTCGCTTGAACTTCTCGTTCACTTGCTCTTCTCGCTCACTTGAACTTGCCTTGTTTGAACTTGCTTCCATGAAGTTGAGGATGTCGGTTACCACCGAAAATGCATCCCAAAGTATTACAATGATTTGAGTTTCAAGTACTCATCCTTGTCAATTATGACTCAAAATGACAATGAATCTTGGGTGTTGAGCTCAACCGAGAATGCACCCAATTACAAAGAAATTCAACTTGATTTGATTGGATACTTACAAAATAACTACAGTTGATCTTCAAAGTTGACTACTTTGATGACGTTTGAGTCCTTGAATATTAGGTGCTTGATGTGTCCATTACTGCAATGATTTTAATTTCTCCTTTGATTAATTTAATTTGATTTTATTGCTTTGACTAATATGATTTGATTGCTTGTAAATGTTCGATCATACGCTCTTGATTGTAACTTCTTGACTTAGTACTTTGTGTGTGTTGCGTTATGCAATTGGTTACAAGTGTCAAAACTAGACACAAAATCACCACATAAAACAATCATAAGAAAACCAACATCACACAAGCACAAGGTGTACATAAGATCCCCTTATTCAATTTCGGGCAGATCTAAGACACTGAGCAAAAAATTCAATTTTATTATAGTATCTTTCTCATGACAAAGCCTAAATACAAATAACTCGATACTCTTGTGACGAAAAAGCTTCACCAAACTCTCATCAAAGCTTCAAAGCCTTTTACAGTCAAGATTTCTCAATCTCCCTCACACATCAAGGCTTTAACCCCTTTTACATAATTAAAATTTATAAATCTCTTCTCACTCCACATAAATCCTGTTATTACTTTCTTCACATAAATCTTCTTATCACTCCACTCTCATAAAGTTATAGAGATATAAAGTAATATTTGTATCATAATACTTTATACTACATCTTATAAAAAACTTTAAACATTTAAATCCATACATATAACTCTATGTACATGTCACTTAAAAAAGTGAAAAAGTAATTTCCTGGATTCATGCATATATTTGTCTATATTTGCATGGCATGGCTTCATAATTTGTAATGAAACAAATTAATTTCCAACCAATAAGTCGGTCAATACTTGAAATCAACGACACTTACCACACCGAGATCCTTTGACGTATGAGAAGATGAGCAAATTTTGGAATGAATCATGGATGGCTTGGCGTTGAGGATGACATGCTCTTGAGGTGGAGATCCCTCGAAACGGGGGCGCACTGAATTGAAATTGTTGAGTTGAATAATGGATTGCTACAACAATAAAACACTGCAAACATTTTTTTAATCGATTATTAGCTTGAACACCTGGAATGAACTTCTATAGCAATGAATGTCGGGGGCATCATTTCCATGGTTCAAGTCACCGATCTCAAGAACTCGGCCTCGACTCTTGGAATTCAACTACCTTTTCTTTTAAATTCTATAGATTTGTAACTTGTCTCAATTCCTCTTTCTCTATGTGATCTATCAAACTTCCTTTCTACATATGCTTCAATCAACTTGTTTAATGAAATGCTGGTATATCTTCTCGCAGAGTAACAACCTTCAACAATTGGTGCATCATTGGCCTGCAACCTGCTCTATCTCCAATAAATGTGCAACAACATGAGTATATGCCCATCTGCAAGGCCATATTGACATCCTGGAACAACTACATCGCCCATCTGCAAGGCCATATTGACATCCTGGAACAACTACATCGCCCATCCTATCTTTTCATCAGATGTAGGTGTGCACATGATCTGCTCCTGATACATTCAATGGCTCCTTTCCTCACATGAGCGCCTTCAAACAACGACTTTTTTAGTCACATAAACTGGTGACTGCCTCTACAGTGGCAGGGAGGCTCACTCCCACGGAATTTTACAACTCGTTTCTATTTTACTCCAAAGAAGATACCATGTTGCTCGTCCATGTGTGCGATTTGCTGAAAGGACGTTCATTCAAATCCAATCTTAGAATGAAGGACCACCAAGGATCTAAGAATTTTAGGGAATCGACCTATGCCACTGAGCTCTCAAGGCCGAAGAGAGGCATGCGTAACCTGTTTGCGCAATGATTTCCCTTGATCGTGGGCCTGCTCCTACCGAAAAACGTGGATTTGATCTTGCAAATTGAAATGTACAGATCTCAAACTCAACAAAGCTTGGTGTACATATGTCAATAAAATAACTTAGAATAATTGCCATATCTATATGATTATTTGAACAATTTTACAATAGATTTGAGATCCTTTTGATTTTAGATCTGGATTTTCACAAATAGACCTAGAACCCAAATAATTTAAAATAGATCTGAAAATAATGATCTTCCAAATCAATATTTTCAGAATTTGTTTTTTGAAATTTATGATGGCGTTGGATCACAGTACTCAGCGTGACTTTAGAACATCTATAAATGCTCAAGTTCAAAAGATGTGAAGCAGATTTAATTCCGTGATAAAAAAGCTTCCAAAGAGCACAAGAACGCAATATCAAGTTGATCACAGTAGTAACATAACATACCAGAAGTTATGTGCAAGATTAAACGTCTCCCTTGTGTAATAAGATGAATTTGTGGTGAACAGGCTTCCAACAACTCTCATTCTGATTCATGTATCTTCAATCTCTAACATTGCGCATCCAAATGATTGTGGATCTTCATTTTGTTGTTGTTGAGAATGGCCTTGAGTTTGAAATCCTCACCATCCATGAAAACTGTCATGGTGAAGCTATTAGGCCCTTAAGATCATAAGAGCTCTGATACCAATTGATAAAGCATAAACAAGAAGAATAACATGGCGAAAAAGACATATTAGCCAACACACCATGTATCCACTTCAATGTTACATATTTATAGTACAATGGGTGATGCCAGATTTGCTTTATATCCTAAAATCATGCATGATGACTAGGCCAGGCAATCTTAATTAAATTATTAGTCATCACTTGAATATATATTACTAATATCCTAAATAAATAATACAAATATAGGTGAGAATGTAGACTTAGTGATTGGTAAAGATAAGCCATAGACCAGTAAAACCCCGATTGTGTTGAAAGCCTGTGGATGCAATGCATTTAGATTTATTTGCTGACATTCTTATGTTTTGTTTTTCAAATGTGTGAGACCTGGTTTGGGTGTACAGGCGATTACGAGTTCATTGATGTGATTATCGAGTAACTGAAATTAAAAAACGAGCGTTTCTTCGTGGACATCGATTTTAGGGCTCAATTCGAAATCGCCCGACCTACTGACGAATACAATGCCCTGCTCCAGAAGATTCCCAATTTGTTCGTGGGGAGAGCAGACAAGTTATGTGGTATCGTCAAGATCATGTGCAACGCAGCTAGGAGATCGCTCAGGGAGAGAGGAATGTACATTCCGCCGTGGAGGAAGTATCGTTACATGCAAGCCAAATGGGTGGGTTCTTACAAGAGGACTACCAACCCAGGTTCGAGTGGCGCGCAGGGCGCTTTACTTCAATATCCCTTCTCAGGCATTGCGCTCAAGGCTACAAGGTGTGATGCTAGTGTCGCGCGGCAAATTAATAAAGATAACAGTGCCACTGATAGATATATCAATGAGAAATCAAAATGTACAAAGAAGGGTAACGAGCAGCTCGAGTCTCGTGATCGTTTATCAACGGGAGGGCAGAAGGACAGACATTTAAATAAGATTTCAGGGTTGGCCACAGCCTTAGCAGATGCTGGTTTGACGCCTTCTTCCCCGTCAACGGAACCTGACACCATCCTATGATATTTTTTAACTGACATCTGCATCCTCTTACATAATATACACGATTCATGAATCGTAATCATCTTGCGGTTTTGTTCTCTCTTTTGAACTGTATCTGGTATCTTATAAGCCCAAGACACCACTGTATATTGCCATGCCACTGCAAAAGCAGATTTTTATTTTTCCACAGTTTGCAAACCTATTATAACTTGGTTGTAAATTAATAAAGTGAAAATCATTATGAGAAATCTTTATCTATGCAACCTAAAATAACTTGTTAATCACTCATCAATAAAGACAGACTTTCAGTCACATCAATCATCAATTAACTATTAGATGCCTCTAAGTCTTAGAATCTTAAACTATTTCCTTATATCAATTTCTTAGGAGTAGTTAGTTTTCCAAACTTTACACAAAGTAATCTAGTTTTTATTCAGTAAAAGAAATTTATTAAAAAAAATCAAAATATAAGATATAATGAATCTCGCCTAAACTCATTGTATATTGTTTTTTTCTAACTTAGAAAAAAACTTCACATAATGTGTCTTGCTGACACTCACTGAATATTGAAATTGCCCAGCAAGATTTTACATAAAGTGTTGGTTTTTTTCTTAAAAAATAAAAAAATCAATTACAATGTAACATAACTTGTCTTGCTCTATCAGAATGTAGACATAATTTGTCTTGATCATTCTATCCGTAATGTGACATTATTAAAGACCATTTTATACAAAGTGATTGTTTTGGGTTTTCTTAATTGAAGTTTTTTTTATAATTTTTCTTTACAAGACTAACAATAAGAACATAGAATCTTTGTATTTTAAAAAGATTAATTAAAAAAAAAAATCAGAAATCTGATATTATATTTTCTTATGGTATAGAATCTATAAAATCTTTGTTTGTTCAAAAGAATAACAACAAAAACACAGAATTTTAATTTTTTTAAAACAGCTTAAAAAAAATAAATCTAAATCTGATATTATATTCTTTTAGAGATAATAGGCTAAACTACCATCTCTTATAATATCATAATAAACAGAAGAATTTAAAAACCAATTATAGAATTTCATCATTTCACTTGCAGAGTTCATTTTCTGATCTTTTTATCATCATTAAATCAGTTAAATTCTTTCCGATAAGGCTCCTTCCACATTTACTTCAGCTTCATACAACAATCCTTCTTGCAGAAAAAGGTTTTTGAAAAGTTTATCTGTTTTCTCATTTATCTCTTTACACATGGTGGAAGGAAATAAATGCCAAACATTTCCTTACCTTTGAAATTATATTTATGATTGAAATACACAATAAATTTTCAATGTTTTTCTTATCTTTTTTCAATCTAATCATCTTAGAGTCTCCTAGAATCTGAAGCTTGGGAATTCTTCTCTCGAATGCTATTGTATCAAGTTAGGTACACTATATATTAAATTCAGATCTGTTGTTAGTCTCTTGTCCAACAACAGATTTAAAGGAATGAAATGTTTTTAATTCAAGAATGTAATGCCCTCTACTCCACATATTTGAGGATTGTTGACATGTTTCATAAAAAAAATTCACATGCCCAAAATTGATCTATTTGGATTTTTCATTGTTTTTGACAGATTTGTTATACCATGCTTTCAAATTCCACCATAAGCAATTTTCAATTTGGTGACAAACTTGAATTGGAATTATTTCCTTGCATTGAAATGTGATTTCATTTCTAGCAAGCCACAAAGCCCATGCCACAATGCATAGGAATGCCCTATGCCCATAAACATATTTGTCTTTATATCATCTTTGAGGACAAGCTAATAAAGTTTCCCCTTCCCTTTATCATCTATTATCTTCCCCTTCTCTTTATCATCTATCATCTTTAATTCTTCACTCTTCTCTTGAGAATGAGTAGTGCTTCTCTTGAGAATGAATAGTGCACTAATAAGTTGTTAATGGTTTTATCATAGATCTATAGAACTCACATGGAATACACTAACCTAGTTCCAACTTTTTTTTTTTGGAAATTGTCCCATATTAGAATTTTAATTGATAATGTTAAACAAAGAAAAAATATAGTTTTTAAAGGAATATTCAACTTCAATATAGATTTCCACCACCAATTCTAAACACCCCATAGTGGATTAATATAACACTAAATCTACTAACTAGATTGTGGATCTATTATATCTTTTAAATGATAAAACCCTAGATTATTAAGATCAAATTTTAATGGTTCCAATAAAAGTTATTAAATAACTTGAAGTTATTATAGCATCCCAAAGTCTTTTGTTCACTGTGAATGAATCTCTATAGAGATATAAAGAAAATCTTAGCTAAGCTCCTAATTTTCATAATAGGAGGGATGTTGAGGTTAAGATGATATATCGTATGGATAAAATAAGGTGATAATTAGGTACTAAAGATTTGGTATAAATGAAGGAAATAATTAGACACTAAAACCCTAATATAAAATTTTGTATTAAAAAAGTCTTCACAAAATAATTTTAATAAGTTCAAATGACATTATATCGATGTAAGATCAATCTAGTAATTACTTCTATATAACATTGGATTCACTTCCAAAAAGAACTCATATATATATATATATATATATATATATATATATATCACATGAGACTAAATTCTCATTATCTAGCTATATAAGTACATTGTACCATGTATAAAAAAGTAAGATAAACAAACTTACTTTTGTGTGAAAATTTGACTAGTTGCATCATTTAAAAGATTAACTATGTCTTGGAACATAATAAAATTTAACTAGCTATATAAGTACATTGTACCATGTATAAAAAAGTAAGATAAAAAGACTTACTTTTGTGTGAAAATTTGACTAGTTACATCACTTAAAGATTAACTATGTCTTGGAACATAATAAAATTTAACTACCTTGACATTTTTGAGATAAGTATGATAAAATTTGTGAATGCAATTTTCTTTTGTAATTTTTCATATAAGCTCATAAAACCTAACCTGAGAATCAAATTATCATTATTATAATAAAATCGCTTCCTTGTAATATGAGATAAAAAGAAGTGAATACAAAAAATCATACAAATGAACAATCTACTCTTACATTGCCATTGATGTGATATGAGAGTAATTGAAAGACTACTCATTGATGTGATATGAGAGTGATTGAAATACCAAATATATATGAGAATTCTCTTGCATAGCTATTGATGCTATATGAGAGTGATTGAAGCCCAATCATTGATGTGATATGAGAGGGATTAAAATACCAAGTATACATAGGGATTATAAAGTGTTGGGTTGAGCATTAATTAAAAGACCTATTTTTCAAATATTTCCATGTTTTTAATATTTTAATTTTCCTTAATGGTACACTATAATCCACCTTGCCAAAATTACAAACTCTTAGATTGGAAGTATGATATATGGGTTTTTTAAATCCAAGTTAACACAGACTATTAGAATTGCAATCTCTAAAGTAGGTTGTTCATGAATTCAATTTTTCGAGGATGGGATTGTTTAGGTAAATGGACAATGCTAATTTTGAGAGTTGGAAGCAAGCATGGTTTTTGTGTTAAGTGTGACATTCAAGTTATTGAAATGCATTGATTTCATATGTAATACACTTGATTTATGTCCATGGTCTACAACAATCCACATCTATTTACATGAGCAGAATTCTTCATGTGGCATGGCATGTCATGAGATTGATTATTCATGGGGACGATCCATTATAACATTGTTGTTTGACGACATGAGAAGGAAAATGGAATATGTGTATGGAATAATGGGGAAGATAAAAAGTGTTCAATATGATTTGGGATATGGAAACACTACAACTTCCTAGGCCTCTAGTAATACAACTCAACCCAAGAGTGACGACACAAGGATGACTATGATCCACCATAGTGCAACAAGGCAAATAATAACAAATTAGAGTCTTATGATTGATTTTTAGAGTTAATTGATGTTCAACAAAGTCATGACAAATACATGAAACACGGTCACCATACATGAGCAAGGAAATCAAAATTTGATATTGTACAATACATCAAGCCTCGTAATCATAATCATCAATAAAGCATCATGTTTACATTATCATCATCATCATCATCATCATCATCATCATCAAAATGTCAAATAAATTGAACCATGCTATCATCATGAAATCCTGAAACTCATATCAATTATGCAAGGAAGATCATCATGGAGCGAGATCTCCAACATATAAGAGACCAATATGAAGGGTTTGCATTCAAATGTGAACTCGAACATCAACATCATGCCACCACTAAAGTTGTCCTCATGCAAAAATTTCTAGCATGTGATGAGAGGTAAGAGGATTACTAAGCATGAACTCTCTCTCCATTATCCAATAGGTTATATGGGACAAGAGTTGTCTAATGCAGAGTAATACTTCTAAATGGACTAGCTCTTGTTTATAGTACCTCAAGTGAGTGTAGAAGTGCTCCAAGTGAAACTTCTTTAATGACTTATGGACAAGTTGAGAAATTATGGTGGGCGAGATCTCCAAAATATAAGACACCAATATGAAGGGTTTGCATTCAAATGTGAACTCGAACATCAACATCATGCCACCACTAAAGTCGTCATGCCACCACTAAAGTCATTCTCATGAAAACATTTCTAGAATATGATGAGAGGTAAGAGGATTACTAAGCATGAACTCTCTCTCTCCATTATCCAATAGGTTATATGGGACAAGAGTTTTCTAATGCAGAGTAATACTTCTAAATGGACTAGCTCTTGTTTATAGTACCTCAACTGAGTGTAGAAGTACTCCGAGTGAAACTTCTTTAATGACTTATGGACAAGTTGAGAAATTATGGTGTGCGAGATCTCCAACATACAAGAGACCAATATGAAGGGTTTGCATTCAAATGTGAACTCGAACATCAACATCATGCCACCACTAAAGTCGTCCTCGTGCAAAAATTTCTAGCATGTGATGAGAGGTAACAGGATTACTAAGCATGAAGTCTCTCTCTCCATTATCCAATACGTTATATGGGACAAGAGTTGTCTAATGCAGAGTAATACTTCTAAATGGACTAGCTCTTGTTTATAGTACCTCAAGTGAGTGTAGAAGTACTCCTAGTGAAACTTCTTTAATGACTTATGGACAAGTTGAGAAATTATGGTGCTTGTCTTTCATGCCATACCACCAATAGGCATAACTTAGGAGGGAGCTCTTGAATTAATCCTATTTCTGCCCATGGATTTTAAAGTGAACAAATGGTCATCACCATTACCAGTATATTTAAAATTTGCAATGTTAGATGTATGCCATAATTTTTTTGATATACATATCACGGAGATTATGAAAAACATTTTCACAAGTAAATTCTCATAAACCCTCCAACAACATATTTTCATTTTTTTTTAATGAACATTAATATCTCCCATACACTTTCATAGTAATAATCTATATATAACAAAATGCATTATCAATTTTTAAAAATTTTAAAAATTCAAAATCTTTCCTAACAAATCTTCACTTGGTGTAGAAGTTTTCTCTAAATAAAATTGACTAACCTTAATAGTTGTACTTCCTCCTTATTTACCACGCTTTTTCTACTTCAATAGTTTTCCAATCATTTTAATATATATATATTTCTCCACCAAAAACAAAGACCGACTTCTCAATAAACTAAATCTTTTTAAATGAAACCAAAAGTAATTTGGTACCTTTACCAAATCGTTCTCCAACGTATTCTCCTCCCAAAACTTCTTAATTTTTTTACGGAGGATTTTTCACATCGTTTCCAGAACCAAGCAATGACACAGCAAGTAGAATCGCAGATTTATCTGCAAGAAGAAGTGCGAAAATGTGAGAAGCGAGAGACATGGCTGTTTATCATTTTAGGCGAGGCAGAGCGGAGAGTTGTTCTGTTAAACTGCTACACCGAAGAAGCTGTGAGTTTGATTTCTTTACATTGTGCAGAGAAGAGGCTCGTGAAGGTAGAGCCATGAGCAGTCAAGAAGAAAATTCGGTCGTTTGAAAGATGTGCACAGACCATGATTCCATATATGTGACTTCTCCGTGACAATCATGATTTGCATGGGTCCCCTTCCCCTACCATATATTGCAATTTACGACTTCACCATGACAATCATGATTTGCATCGGGATTCGGAACCCTACACCCTATACCTGCAACAATCATGCACCCTATAACTGCAACAATCATGATTTGCATGCCTTCCGTACACCCTATACCTGCAACTACTGATAGAAGATTTTGTCCCTGCAGTCATACTTCTATTTTTTTTTTGTCAAAGACAGATGTGATGAGGCCGTCCGCATATGTCAGAGTCGTTGGGTCTCTTCTGAAAAATCTTGCAAAAAATCATTAGGAAGGGGATAGATCCCTCGAGCCGTTCAACGAATTATTCAGTGATATGGCACCACCTATTTATTTGCTAAGGAAGATAGAGTTATGAAATCGTTGATGATGTGAACCAAAAAAAAATGATAATATCAAAACTTACATATATTTAATATAAAATTTGAATAGTTATCAAAGTAGTTGATATACATTTATTAATATTATTTTTCATTTTTTAAACTAATAATTATAATAGACATATTTCAATCACTTTTATAAAGTAATTATAATAGTTAGACATATATTAACAACTTTTATAAAGTAGTTATTACTAATTAAGGATATAAATAATTAATAAATCACTAATATATTAATTATTTTAAAGTATTAATATATAAATTCAAATGTTAATGTACTAAAGTATTGATTAATTATTAAAGATATTAAATAATTAATAAAACAATATATTAAATAATAAAGTAAATATATTACTAAACTAATAATAAAATAATAATGTAATGTATTGATTATTAATTAATTAATTATGAAAATTACTAATAAAATATTAATATAATAATATATTAGTAATACATTAATAAAATATTAATACTTTAATAATATATTAATACTTTAATAATATATTATAAATTGATGTGATAATGTATTAATGTATTAATTAATAAATATATTAATGTAATGTATAAGTGGATACATTAACATTAATACATAATATATTAGTAATATATTAATACAATATTAAAGTATAGTAATATATTAATAAAATATTAATACTTTAATAATATATTAATAAATTGATGTGATAATATATTAATGTATTAATTAATAGATATTTAATGTAATGTATAAATTAAAATATGGATACATTAACATTTTAATTAATAAGTACAGTATTAATTAATTTATACATTAATACAATATTAATATTTAATATAATAATAATAGTTAATATCAATATCAATATGCAATGCAATATTAATATTAAAATATTAATGTATTAATTAATTAATTAATACATTATTATAATATATAAATTAAAATATAATGTATTAATTAACATGATAATTAATACCTACATTATTAATCAATTTATACATTAATACATTGCAAAGTATTAATATATTTATAAATTCTTAATATTATATTGATAAAGTAAAAATACATTATTATATAAATACAAAATATTAAACTATTAATAAATTAATACAATATTCATACATAAATAAATTAATACATTTAAAAAATAGTACTAAGGTATTAATAAGTTAATAAAATAATACATTAAAAATTTAATAATAAAATATTAATATATTATAACAATAATCACTTAAAGTGTTAGTTAGTTAATTAATACATTAATATTGTATGAATAAATTAATAAAATATTATTGAAAGAAATGCAGGGGTTGAGTATGATTGTGATTATGGTTGAGCATAATTATGACTATGGTTGACCATGACGTGATTATTTATGGTTGACATTGGTTGACCATGCTCATGGTTAATTCTGGTTGAACTTAGCTTACCATGACCATGGTTAACTTATGTAGCCCTTGGTTCACTTTGGTTTACTATCGTTGACCATGGTTGAGCATGACCATGCCTATGGTTGAATGTGGTTGACCTTTACCATGGTTGACTATGGTTGACCATGGTTGACAATGCTTTATGATGGTTGAGAGTTGTTGTCCAAGAGACTGACCATGACCATGGTTAACTTTGGTAGACCTTGGTTGACTTTGGTTTATTATAGTTGGCTATGGTTGAGCACGACCTTCATTATGGTTGACCTTGATTATCCATGACCATGGTTGACTCTGGTTGACCATGGTTGGCAATCATTACTATGTTTGATAGTTTTTTTCCATAGGTGACCATGACCATGGTTGATCATGACTATGGATGAAATTCAACATGTTTGACCTTAATTATGATTATAGTTGACCATTACCTTAACTATGGTTGACCATGACTAAGAGTATGGTTTACTATGATTGACTTTACCATGGATGACTATGGTTAACCATGGTTGAGCTTGACGTGGACCAAAGTTTAGTATGGTTGATCATGGTTGACCTTCACCATGGTTGACTGTGGCTAAC
>JASDQU010735605.1:65879-83754 GCA_032191745.1 Picea mariana | reverse complement strand
ATTATGATTATAGTTGACCATTACCTTAACTATGGTTGACCATGACTAAGAGTATGGTTTACTATGATTGACTTTACCATGGATGACTATGGTTAACCATGGTTGAGCTTGACGTGGACCAAAGTTTAGTATGGTTGATCATGGTTGACCTTCACCATGGTTGACTGTGGCTAACCATGACCATAGTTGACTATGGATGAACAAGGTTGACTATGATTCACCATGCCCATGGTTGACCTTCATAGACCATGTGGAGTTGATTATGGTGGGACATGTTGATTATGTATAACCATGGTTTGCTATGGAACTATTGCATTGAGATATTGATCAAGTTTTGTTTGTCACATTGCAACATCAGGTTTTGTTCGTGACATTGCGACAATAGGTTCTGTTTGTGACATGACATTGTAAGGTTATGGTCATCAAATTACGATGTAGGATTTTTGTTTGTCACATTATGGCATTGTAATAGTTTTTGACCTTCCAACAATTGGTTATGTTCGTCACATTGCAATGTCGGGAAATGTTCATCTCATTGTAATGTTGGTCTATGTCTATCACATTTCCACATTGGTTTGTGTACATCACATTGTGACAATGGGTTGCGGTTGTCACATTGTGACGTTTGAAAATGTTTGTCACATTTTGACATATGGATATGTGTGTTATATTGCAACGTGAGGATGCGTTCGTCACATTGTGACAATAAGGAAATGTTAGCCACATTGTGATAACAAGGCAATGTTCATCACATTGTGATGTTACTATTCACATTACGAAAATAGGGCAATGTTCGACATTGACCATGACCATGGTTAACTTCCATATCCGTTGGTTGATCCAGATTTTATGAGCAGAATGAAATGAATACAGATTATTATTAAAATATGCTTAACACAGAATAACAGAGATACAACAAAATTGGTTTCTATTCAATAAGGAAATAAGCTGAAACTATAAAATGTAGCGGAAAATAAGCTTGTTGGAATGGTGGCGTCTTATCTTTGAGAAGAGATGTGACGGCTGTGCTCATTCGCAAGAATATGAGTACAATGAGGCTCTGAAGGCCTTTTTATAATAAACATGAATGCCAAAACCCTAGATAACAAAAACCTAACCCTGGGAGATGAAGCGTCAAAATTCTTGTGGGCCTCGTTGGGGTAAGTTAGTACATCAACTTCCCGGGATCATAACTTTTTCATACGATCTCCATTTTAGGTGCATGATAAATAGTTGGAACGGTCTATCTGAGGACTGCACATGTTGTCATCGGACTCTGAATCCATGTTTATGATAATTGTGGCGAGCCCTAAAATCGTTGTTTAGGGCCTCAAAATGGCCTTGGAAGTTGGGGACCCGAAAACTAGGAAAAAACTACCAAACTAGAAAACTGTCAAAATGAACCAGTGGGAATATGTGGGAGGCCACCGACATCTATATGGATCAATTCTACCCCCTTAGGAAGCAATGGTCTCCATTGTGTTGACTTCCCCCATCAGATGAGGAAATGTTTGATGAATTTGGCCCCAGGTGAGCCACTTGCCTTGGTGGAGGAGCTACCCTGATTTGATAACTCGATAAAGATGGATCATTCGCTGTTGAGTGACTTGTGTGTACACAATTTGATCAATGTATGCTTGTTGCATGTAGTCAAGGTTGAGATCTATTGGTGTCAATTGTTCTGCTATCTATGAGGTGTTCAATAATGGTGGAAAATATGGTCGAAGGAGAGCCACGTTGAAAACTGGGTGCAGGCCAAGGAAAGGGGGGATGTTGAGCTCAAAAGAATTATCACCCACAAACTTGGTGATGGTGTAAGGTCCATAACGGAGTGGGTGAAGCTTCCAATGGGGCCCCGCAAGGTGTTCTTTCTGCAAGTGCAACCAAACTTTGTCTCCCACCTGAAACTTATATACACGGTGTTGATCATGGTGTTGCTTGTACTTGGCATTGGACCGAGGGGATGAGCCGGTCGAGGTGGCCACAAGGGGTAGTGCAACATCCATGGGACCCAATTCTTGGAATCCCAACCCCACCTAAAAGAGGCCGTGGTCAGTTGAGCTATGTAGGGATTTGTTGTAGCTATGTTGAACATAGGGAATATTCTCAGCCCATCTGCAGGGATGCTTGGAATTGTACATGTGTAGGATATGCACGATCATCTGATTGACGACAACATTTTGGCCATTTGTCCGGGGGTGGAAAGAAGTGGATTTGGTGAGCTTGGTGTCCAGCAGACTAGAGGCTCAACCAGAATGTGTTGATGAACTGATTGTCCTGATCTGAGACAATGGTTTGTGGGATTCCAAAATTTATCCATACTCGTTCAAAGAAGATCTTAGTAGTGGCCTCTACTGTGATGATCTTCTTATAGGCGGCCATAATCACCATCTTGGAAAAGAGATCAACAACCACAAAAACAAATTCATTTCCCCTCTTGGTGGATGGAAGGCCCGAAATGTAGTCCACTGAGATGGATTCCCATGGCCTGTCAGGAGTAGGCAGAGGGGTGTACATGCCCTATTTCTTAGTGGTTGGTTTGGTAATAACGCAGGCACTACAGGACCTGATATACTTTCCTACATCCTGTCAAAGTTTCATCTAGTATAAATTTTTCTACAGTACTTCCACTATCTTTTCGACACCGAAGTGTCCTGCCACCCGACTGTAGTGGGATTCCCAAATCATCTTCACTTGCTCGCTTGATGGAATGCAGTGATGGCCCAGATGGCACAAAAAATCATCCTGAAGATGGAAATTAGCGACAACTGAGTTTGCGCCCAACATTTGGTAGGTGGTGGCGAAGTCAGGGTCTGTCTCATAAAGGTGGGGCCATGTGGAGTTCTCGTGGCTGTAAGAGTCTAACACTATGGTGAGTGTCGTGATTGGAGGTTGGTTGAGGCAATCAATGATGCAGTCAGTACTTCTCATTTTCAACTTGATGCTTAGGTGGAACTGTTGCAAGTATGTGGACCACTTCGAATGGCGGTCATTATGCAATGTTCCTTGTATCCGCATGAACTGCGGTGGATTATGATAAGTGTGGATAACTATCTCCTTCCCAAGAATGTAATGTCTCCACTAGCGGAAGGCTTGCATAATCGAGTACATATTTTTGTTGTAAGTAGGGTACTTACAAACAACATCTCATAGTGTCTCACTATGATAAGCCACAGGGTGGCTGTGCTGAGTGAGAAAAATGCCCACAACATAGTGTGAGGCATCTATCTCGATCTCAAAGGGATACTATAGGTTCGATAATGAAAGTGTTGGGGTTGAGCACAAGCTCTGCTTCAAATGATTGAACACTTGTTGTTGGGACAAAGCCCACACAAAATTTTTCTTACCACCACCCCTCGTTACTTGGTTGAGGTCCCATGCAATATGGGAGAATCCCAGCACGAACCTGTGATATAAATTGGCAAGGCCCAAGAAGATTCGAAGCTCAGTGACTGTGGTTGGGGATGGATAGTCACGGATGACCTAGACCTTGGATGGATCCACATGCACACCATGATGATCAATAATGTATCCTAGGTAATGGACCCTGTCCATGCCGAAGGAGCATTTTTTCAAGTTGGCATATAGCTTATGATGTTGTAGGGTGTGCAGAACCTATTGAATATGCTGCAAGTGTTCCGCCCAAGTCTTGTTGTAGATGAGGATGTCATCCAGATACAACACTACAAAATTATTGGTGAAAGGTCACAGGATATCATCCATCATCCTCATGAAAGTTGTTGGAGCATTTGTCAAACCAAAGGGCATGACCAACCATTCAAAAATACTTTCTTTTGACTTGAAGGTAGTCTTCCATACATCTGTCTGTTTTATTGGGACCTGGTGGTAGCCAGACTTCAGATCAATCTTACTTAAGTATTTTCCCCCCATGATATGATCAAGGAGGTCGTCGATTCAGAGAATATGGTACCAGGTCCTGATTGTGATTTTACTCAGGGCCCGATAATCAATGCAAAGTCATCAGGTCCCGTCTTTCTTCTGTACCAACACGATTGGGCTCCCACAAGGTGATGAGATGGGACATATGTGCCCCTTTTGGAGAAGCTCTTGGATCTGCTGCTTCATCTCCTCATTCTCTAATAGAGAGCAATGGTAGACTAGCCCATTAGGTAGCGGTGCGTCGGGGGTTAAATTGATGGGATGATTGACCTAACAGTGCAGAGGCACCCCGGTAGGTGAGGAGAAGATATATGAATATTAT
The DNA here is from genome assembly GCA_032191745.1 of Picea mariana. NCBI lineage: Eukaryota > Viridiplantae > Streptophyta > Pinopsida > Pinales > Pinaceae > Picea > Picea mariana. The sequence goes on along the minus strand of JASDQU010735605.1, from coordinate 79,532 downwards.
TCCACAACCTTATCCACTTTCTTCTATTGTGTGGAGAGGTCAATCACAAAGGACCTTGATGTGGCTACGATCTTTCGCTCACGATCATAGAAAATCACGAAGAAGACAAACTTCCCGGCCTTAGAGATGACCTTCATGAATTGCTTGGTAGAGATCAAGGAAATAACACTAGGTGGGACTGCCTCAGGTATCCTATACAATTTCTTGTTCTTTGTGAGGCCTAGACTCATATACAACATGATGCTTCCATAAATAAGGTTGTCCCAAAATAACATTAAAAACTTCAAGAGGAGAAAAATCACACAATACCTCATCACAACATCATACGTCATGTAACACTGTTGGATGACGTACAGATCACTTCCTTGGCGGAGCCATCAAATGGTGTAGGGTTGCGGGTGTGGAGTTCTCAGCAGGGCTAGCTGCTTGATGACCTCTGCTAAAATGAGGTTCTTCTACCTACCTATATCAATGCTGAAGTGCAGTGGGGTACCTTTCACCCACATCTGTGAATGAAAAAGGCACTTACCTTCCTCTAGTTCATCTGGTTCACCGGGTTGGAGATTGATGGTAGCAACAGTAGCACTGAGTTCTACATCAAGGATTTGTCTCCCCCTCTCTGGTTTTGACTTAGAGTCGAAACCTGCATCTGATTCATAGGATTTCACCTCAACCACCAATGATTGATTTGAGCAGCAATCAACAGTGTTATGCCAGGGTCTCTTATGAAAGTCGCACCACTTCCCAGTATATTTCTTTGTCTTTTCGATGTCCTTCTTTGCTTGCTGCTTGGACTGGTTGTCCTAAGGTTGTCCATATTTTCTCTATACTTTGTTCTTCGGGTTAGGGCCACCCTTTCCTTTCTTTTTTTGTGAGGGGTTCCCAGGCCCAAAGTTCCACGTCATTTGTTTAAGCTTGTGCTCGATTTTGACGACATATCGATAGGTTGCGCCCAAGGATGAGATGTCTAGAAAATCCATTTCGTCCTGGATGTATCTATGCATACCAATCAATACTTGAGCACCATATGTCACTTAGAATCTTTGATACCCAGCTTGGTGGGCAAGGTATGGAATATATTTGTGAACTCAGTCACTGCTTGGTCTCTTTCTTGTCGTAGTGTGGTCCATTTTGTATACATGTCGTCATAACTTCAGACAGGGTAGTATTGTTCCTTAATAACATCCCTAAAGGACTCCCAGGTGACCACAGCTGTAAATAATGAGGGTTCCTTTGTTTTCTTTTTCTCACAGAATGTTTCCCATCAATCTTTCATATGGGGAACGACTTTGAGGAGTGAAAAAGTAATCTTTTCTCTATTAAAAAAGTTATGGACAGAGAAATATCCTTCCAGTAGATTCAACCATTTTTCTACAACATATGTGTCTATTTGACCTTCAAATATAGGAATACCAAAGTTGATTTGTACTTTTAAGGGGTCGACACCTCCGCTTGAGGAAGATGCGTCACATGTTGGTAGCTTCCTCGAGAAATTTTTTGAAAGGATATCTTTCCCCATTGTCTTTATTTTCTCCTACCATGAGAGGTTTATTGGGCGTATGAGAGATTTTATCCTGAAGAGAAACAAGCTCGAGACCCAATTCTTTCTACCTTGACCTCGTCGGGGACATGCATTAAGAATGACAAGTAGCAGACCACTCTGATACCATTGATTTAGATTTTATGAGAAGAAATAAATGAATACAGATTATTATTAAAAGATTCTTAACACAAAATAACATAGATACAGTAAAAATGGTTTCTATTCAATAAGGAAATAAGTTGAAACTGTAAAATGCAGTAGAAAATAATCTTGCTTGAAAGGTGGCATCTTATCTCTGAGAAGTGATGTGACGACTGTGCTCATTCGCAAGAAAATGAGTACAATAAGGCTCTGAAGGAATTTTTACAATAAACATGAATTCCAAAACCCTATACATAAAAAACCCAACCCTAGGAGATGAAGCGTCAAAATTCATGTGGGCCCCATTGGGGTAAGTTAGTACATCAACTTCCCTGGGTCGTAACTTTTGCAAACTATCTTCATTTTAGGCACTTGATAGCCTATTGGAAAGGTCTATCCGAGGATTCCACATTTTTTTGTTAGAATTTGAATCAATCTACAATTCTCTATGGAAATCTCTAAAAACGTTGTTTAGGGCCTGAAAACCACCCCGAAAGTCTAGGACCTGAAAACTAGGAAAAAAATGCAAAACTGGAAAACTGCCAAAATGAACCAGTTGGAATAGGTGGGAGGCCACCGACATCCATCTGGATCATTGGTTGACTTTTGTTTAATATTGATGACTATGGTTTACCATGGTTGATAATGATGATGACCATGGTTGATTGTGGTTGACCTTAACCATGGTTGACTATGGTTGACCATGTTTGACAATGCTTAACCACGGTTGCCAATGCTTAACCATGGTTGACAATTTTTGTTTGAGAGACTATCAACGACCATGGCTAACTTTGGTATACCTCAATTGACTTTGGTTTACTATAGTTGTCTATGGCTGACCATGGTTGACAATGGTTACTATGTTTGACAGTTGTTGTCCATATATGACCATGGATAATCATGACCATGGTTGATCATGACTATGGATGGAATTCAACATGTTTGACCTTAACTATTACTATGGTTTATCATGACCAAGAGTATGGTCTACTGTGATTGATCTTACCATGGTTGACTATGGTTAACAATGGTTGAGCTTGATGTGGACCAAAGTTTAGAATGGTTGATCAAGGTTGACCTTCACCATGGTTGACTGTGGTTGACCATGAATGATCCAAAAATATATTTTAATGACAATGGTTGAGTTTTAAAGCATGAGTTAAATGACCATTTAGGAAACTGATGAAAGAGGAAGAATTAATGAATAAACATGGAAGCCATATAAATATATACAGATCTGGAAATAAGCCTAAAGAAACAAAAAACCATAACAAGAGAATTTGATAACGGAGTTCGACAATCTTGGCTACGTCTCCAGGCCTTTGTCTCAGTGGGTGAGGATTTTTCTTATTTATGTTCAAATATTTAAAAGTAAATCATAATAGTGCCAAACGAATTACAAACTGATTTGGTCATGTTCTACCATATCTCAAGAACCCAACAAAACTGATGGCACTGAAAACAGATGAATGGAGTTCCCAGAAATGGCCCGCAAAGGTACTCTCGTCAATGGCTTCCCTGCATAAAAATGGTTTTGACTCAACAATTATTCATCATTTTCCTATTCTGAACCTCCTCCATGGCTTCAAGAACCTCTAGTTTATATAGGCTTGAAGTGGGTAACAACCTCCCAAATTCTTTCCAAGATCCAGCCTAAAAAAATAGCCCAAGATCTGGCGTGTTTAATCCCAATTATTTAACCAATTCCTATGAAATCAAGTTATATTGAGATCCACTATCTATCAATGTGTCGACCTTAGTATGCCTCATTATGACCTTTATGTGAAATAATTTACTTCTAGAATCAAATCCATCATCAATTTTACCTCCCAAACCAATCAATGAGACTTTAGATTCATCACCTGAATCTGATCCCAAGTTAGTTGGTCATGTTGTTGCTGCAACTGTTTGCCTCCCTTTCCTTTCTTTGAACCATTTCGGTCTCTTCTCGGGATGCAATTGCCAACAATGGTCCTCATCATGCCCTTATTTCTTGCAATGATTGCAAGAGAACTTCTCTTCCTTTCTTGCCACTGAATTTTTCTTCTTGCCATTCCACTTCCTTTTGTTCTCTTTCCTTGAAGATGATTCCTCTGATACACCAACCCATGTTTTCCCTGCTTCAATGTATGTTGCTTGAAAACAAACCTCATCAAGATTAGTAGGTCCAAACATAAATACGGTGTTACGAATATGTGCAGGTAAACCTCCTATATACTTCATAAGAGTTTCTTGGGTATGTAATGGAATGTCTAACATTAATGTCATTTTACGAAATCCATTTGTGTATTCTTGCAATCTTTGTCATTTTCTTAGTTTAAGACTTTTCCATTCAATTAAAGCCTTCTCTTTATAACCCAAAGGATAGAATTTCTTTCTAAGTGCATAAATAAAAACTTTCCATGATGGAAATACATTGCCCACTTGTTGTGTGCCATTTTGCAACTTGCTTTGCCACCATATGAGTGTTGTTCCTACAAGTCTAGGCAATGCCAACTTGATTTTAGTTGCTTCATCCTTGATTTGTTGCACACTTCAATAAACCTCCATCTGTTTGACCCAGTTATCAAGCTTCTCTGCATTAACTTCACCATCATACATGGGTCAAATTAATTCTCATATAGAGCCTTCATCATCTCTGACATGGCGAAGAAAGTCTTTCGAAACTCTTTCTCATCATGAGAAAATCCCTCTTTCGATGCCATCTTCTCACTTTGAGAAGTTCTCTTTCTCGATCCAATCTCAGGATTCTCTTCAACAAGCTTGCCTTCACCACAATTCAAATTTTCCTTGGTAATCATGCAAACTCAAAAACCGACCATCAACTAGCTCTAATACCACTTGATCCAAAAGATCTTTTAATGACAATGGTTGAGTTTTAAAGCATGAGTTAAATAACCATTTAGGAAAGTGATGAACGAGGAAGAATTGATGAATAAAAATGGAAGCCATATAAACATATACATATATGGAAATAATCATAAAGAAACAACAAACCATAACAAGAGAAGTTGATAATGGAGTTCGACAATCTTGCCTACGTCTCTGGGCCTTTGTCTCAGTGGGTGAGGCTTTTCCTTTTTTCTGTTCAAATCTTTAAAAGTACATCATAATAGTTCCAAAAAGATTACCAAGTGATCTGGTCGTGTTCTACCATATCTCAAGAACCCAACAAAACTAACGGCACTGAAAATGGATGAACGAAGTTCCTAGAAATGGTCCGCAAAGGTGCTCTTCTCAATGGCTTCCCTGCATAAAAATGGATTTGGCTCAACAATTCTTCAACATTTTCCTATTATGAACCTCCTCCATGGCTTCAAGAACCTCTGGTTTATATAGGCTTGAAGTGGGTAACAACCTCCCAACTTCTCTCCAAGATCTGGCCTCAAAAAGGGCCCAAGATCCCCCCAAAATGGGCTAAATCTCCCAAAACTATTGAAAAAATCCATTAAAAATCATATATTATAGTACAAAACCCAATTTTGCAAATAATAAGGGCGCAACCCCTTTTTCCACGAGCTCTTGGTCCTATGGAGTGCCTTCATGTGGCCTCAGGCTAACTGCTAGCGCGTTGGCCCCCTTAACCATCAACCCCTGGTCCTCTGCTCTTGGCCCATGTGGCCATGACCTTATCAACGTGCTCGACTCTATGTTATCCCATTAGTTTAAAGCCTGTGGTTATGCGCCCTGGTTGACGGGCTAGCCCGAACGACTAGGCGCTAACCCCAAATCCACGTGAAATTGTTGAAGCCAACAGGCATATGGATCGGTCACATGTGGTAAAACGAGGGCTATGCCAAACACATCGCACACCAAATAGTAAAGTGAAGGGTCATATGTGGCGAGTTTATATGGAAGTTTATGCCGGGGGCTGGGGCTAGGCCCTAGCCCTTTTTCTCCACTGAAATTGCAATGTGTGAAGCTTAAATACAACCTTTTCTCTATAGTTGTTAAGTAACATAGTAGATGGGCTGGTAGACCAAGCTTGCCAAAGCACCGCCCGAATGGGTGCCATGTGGCACCGAACCACTTGCCCACAAACTGCCATGTGTCAAGCATTAATTCCTCCAACTGTGAACACGTATCTTCCCAGTTAGCATCCACTGTACCTTCCATGTCATCCAGTTGCCACATGTCGTACCACTGTATGGCCTTTCCACTTCATGCTGTGCCACGTGTCACCCTTGTAGTGGTGCCACGTGTCACACCCAGACTCTTCCACCTGTACCTTCCCACGCCAGCTCCAACGCACCCTGCCATGTCAGTTGTACGACCATATGGCCTGTACAGTCAGCTTCCATGTCAAAATTGTACAGAATGTATGGACTGTATAGTTATCAAATTTTTTTTGCTTGTTTGACGAAACAAACAAGATGTGATATCTTTCTCATACGATGTCTGTTTGAGCCTATTCAAGTTGCTTTGGGTTTGTATCAATGAGGCCTACACACACGTCTATTTTGAAGCCATTCTGAGCATTTGACTTTTAGGCCTTCTTGGACCCATTTTGGTCCCGAGATCCAATTTTGGATCAATGACAATGGTTGAATATGGTTGGACGAGGTTGAAAATGGTTGATCATGCTCATGGATGACCTTCATAGACCATGTGGATTTGATTATGGTGGTATGTGTTGATCATGTTTAACCATGGTTTAATATGGCACTACCACATAGAAATATTTATCAAGTTTTGTTCACCACATTGCGACATCATGTTTTGTTCGTCACATTATGAAAACAAGTTTTGTTTGTGACATGACACCGCAAGGGTATGGTCATCACATTACAACATAGGGTTTTTGTTTGTCACATTATGGTGCTATAATAGTTTGTCACATTCTGACAGTTGGTTATGTTCGTTACATTGCGACGTTGGGAAATGTTCGGCTCATTAGTAATGGTCTATGTTTGTCACATTGCCACATTGGCTTGTGTACATAACATTGTGACAATGGGTTGTGGTCATCAGATTGCGACGTTTGGAAATGTTTGTCACATTGTGACGTTAGGATATGTGCATCACATTGCAATGTTGGGATATGTTTGTCACACTGGGACAACAGGTAAATGTTCGCTGCATTGCAATGTTGGGATATGTTTGTCACATTGGGACAACAGGTAAATGTTCGCCACATTGCAACATTTGTTTATGTTCATTACATTGCGACATTATTATTCACATTGTGACAACATGGTAATGTTCGTCACATTGCGACGTTTGTTTATGTTCGTCACATTGTGACAATGCTATTCACATTGTGAGAACAAGGAAATGTTTGTCACAGTGCGACGTTACTATTCACCATGCAAAAAATGTCCCTTTGCTATGATATTATTGCCAATAAGATATTAGTAGGACTTCAATTCCAATTGTAATCATGGCCAAATATTAGTAGTACTTCAATTTCAATTATAGTAGTGGTTGCATTGAGAGTTCATGTTCCAAAGTTAAGATATAGTTAGATTCAAATGAATGATGCACTCTTTTTATTTATGGATATAAATTGTCTTCTAAAAAAAATCTATATGAAAATTATTGAAATGGTTATGTATGTTTTACATTATCTAATATTTATAATTAATTTATAATTAAACATTTTATATTAAATAATTGTTTAAATTAATTAATTTTCTTTATATTTTTTTTAAAATCAATATAATTAAAAAATATAAATTTACATTATTGTAATTTAAATTTTTACAATTACAATAACAACATTAATTTAACAACATTAATTTAAATATTTAATATATATAAATATTAAGAAAATGGAAACCATTTAAATATCCAAGGTATGAGCGCCTGCATAACATGTTAAACACAAGTTAAGTAAAACTTAATTTTATAATTAAAATGTGCAATTACACAATTCAACATGGGAATGATGTGGTTAATTCTGGAGACTAATTAAACCATGTCAAGTATATCAAATTTAATAAGTGTATTATCATCACCTATTTTATTAATTATTCCCGAACTCTTTCATATTTTAATTATTTATTAAATTGAAAATTACAATTAAAAATTTAAAAGCATTAAGAAGTATAGTTATAAAATAAGAATTATAAAATATGAAAAACTTTTAGATTTATGATTATTGTATTAAGAATTGTAATTATATGAAACGCAAAGATGTTCTTTATTATAAAAAACAAATCTAAAAAATATATTTCTTTATTTCATTGGAAAATTTGATAATACTTTGACTCTAAATTTGATATATTCTCAGTATTCACTTTACTTTTGAATTTTTACTATGTAAGTTTTTAATAATTTTTTAACTAAAATAAATTTAAAGTTAAAATACATTCCAAATATTAATAGTTTTTAATAAAGCTTTTAATAAATTTTTAACTAAAATAAATTTAAAGTTAAAATACATTCCAAATATTAATAAATTAAAAATTAAAATGGGGGAGATTCCACAATGTTGGGATGTTAAACTTAATAAACTTTATCAAACTTCGTTGCATTGCTTTAATATCTCATTATTCAATTCCCTAATATTTCAATTAAATACATTAATAAACCTAACCCTTACCCCAATGATCAAATTAATCAAAAGAGTCTTGATGTTGGGATGTTAAACTTATTAAACTTTATCAAACTTAGTTGCATTGCTTTAATATCTCATTATTCAATTCCCTAATATTTCAATTAAATACATTAATAAACCTAACCATTACCCCAATGATCAAATTAATCAAAACAGTCTTGTGTTGTAAGCAGGGCGGGGACTAATAGTTGTAATAATATTTTAAAATAAAATTTTAAAAATATATTAAATTAAAGAGCACATGATATGCACATCTTTTGGTCCACTTAATTCCACATCTAATCTAAATAATGCACTTTCACATTAATACCACCTCTAATTATTTCATCTACTTTCACATCAAGAAAAATGACGAAGCTTCGTTCACTTAGTGTCTCCGTTTGGCCTGACCCATATCTGTACAAATCAGAGTCTCGAAACCACAAACTAGACCAAATTTTTAATTTAATTTGAAAAAATAAATAGACTGAAAACGATATCCATTGGAGGATGTTCGCGATGTGCACGGAGAGATGCATGAGATGATTTAATTCTCTTGAAATTTAGTTGGATCCATGATTACCCATCAGCCATAACCAAGGTGGGCCAATGACTGTGAAATTGGCCCTCTCGTTATAAACAAGTACATATCAAAACACTGTGTTGGTCCTTTGAGGTAGCACAATTATTCTTCAAATCGACCCGTGACAGTCCCTAAAAAAAAAACTTTAAAATGACCATTAAACCTATTTTAAATGCTTATAGTCAGTTTCTGAATCCTGGGATTCCTGGGCATATTTCAGGTTCATGAAGTATTGTGTGACACATTCTGTGAAAACAATTTTTTGTTTTATAAATTTATATTAAGAATATGTGAAACCCTATTAATAAACAGAGCCATCAATACCAGATGGAAAATACTTCATCATTCAGAACCTGGAAAAACAAAAGTAAACATTTAGATTTATCTCTTCAGCTCAAATCCAAAACCTAAAAAAATTATGAGAAAAATTCCAAACCTAGCCACTAGGGTTCTTTCCCTAGCCGCTAGGGTCGTTTCCCTAGCCGCTAGGGTCGTTTCCCTAGCCGCACATCTGCATGATTGGAACTTCATTATGTTTCTGGAGCCGAGTTTTCTTGAATAGTGTCCATCTTGTCTTTGCGCAGTTGTTTAGACCTGAACCCTCTGGATGTTGGAGTGGTAAGATCACTTGATTAATCATCTTCCCTCTGTTGGAGTGGTAAGATCACTTGATTAATCATCTTCCCTCCTCTCAACACTGGAGTGGTAAGACCACTTGATTACTTATCTTTGGGATATGAGGTGAAATTGTGAAATCTGATAATAACTTTAAATTGGAAGCAACCCAAACTTGGCATCAGGCCATGCCACTGTTTACAATCCATAAAAACGAACAACTTTCATCAATATGATAAGTGTAATCTATGGTAATGAAGTCGAGGTAGTCCCTGCTAATCAGTCAAATATGGTAATTATATGGCTTTACAGTAACTTCTTAATATTATTAGGTAAATTTGAAAAAGTAAACATATTAAAGAATGCATTCATAAATGTAAAGAAGTTATGAAAATAAATCTTATTCATTGAATTGGAAAGACTAAATAATAATCAATCACTAATGTTTTTATTAAAGCAGTGAAAAAAATAATTTTTTTTATCCCAACTTTATAACAATTATTTGAAAATTTAATGATATAAATTTTGATAATCAAATTTAAATACTAATTAAAACTTTTAATTAAAAATACTTTGAAAATCAAATTCCATTATAATTAAAACTTTTATTTACATAAATTTCTATATTTAAATTTCAATACTCATTGATCTATGTAAAATCTAATTTACTTACTTAATTTTTTATATTCAAATTCCAATACTCATTCATTTATGTATAATCTCTCAATTCGAAATGGCCCTACCTAGTAACGAATACAATGCCCTTCTCCAGAATATTCTAAATTTGTTCGTGTAGAGAGAAGACAAGTTATGTGGGATTGTCAAGATCATGTGCAACGCAGCTCGAAGATCGCTCGGGGAGAGAGGAATGTAACATCCTCCGTGGAGGAAGTATCGTTACATGCAAGCCAAATGGGTGGGTTCTAAAAATAGGACTATCAACCAAGTTTCAAGTGTCACGCAGGGTGTTTTACTTCAATTTTCATTCTCAAGAATTGCGTTCAAGGTTACAAGGTGGGATGCTGTTGAAATGGTGACAACAAATCTCCACAGGATCTGGATTTAAATCCTACTATTCAGTTTTTGGTTGAGATAAGGTAACTTAAGTTAGAATGTATAATTAATGAATTAGTTTTATTGTAACTGTGGGAGAGTAGTTTAAATATGTATGCCTGAGAGATAAATATTGAGCCACGGGTTTCAAGTCCTCTTCAGGCTACTAATTGTAATCTCCATGATATGAATGATAAGACAGCCAATGCCTATGCTTGGTGGAGGTAGCGCAACGTTTGGTGAAATCCCTGTGTCTATTTCTTATGTGTGTGATTATTAATTATCATTGAGAATTGTGTTTTCCCCATTAACAATTCTAACAGATAAAATCAAAGCTGGTTAAAAAAGAGAAATGCTTAAATATTCAAATTTCCGCAAGTCTCTCCTCTAAAAGGTTGCTGCGGCCACTGGTGTACCTTGCACATGAATAACCTTTCCAGATTTCCGTCGTCAAACATCTCGGGAGTTGCGACGGCTCCAGTGGTATTTCGCAGCGATTTCCGCAGTCAAGCCTCACGGGAGGTGTGGCAGCTCTTACCAAATCCGCAGTCAAGCAGCACGGTAGGTGCGACGGCTCCTTCAAAATATTCGCTTATATATTTGGAGTTTGAAACATTTAAGGTATGAAGGGATTGCATATTTTAAAAGGAATGGTATGAAGTCATGCAGCTTTTTTAAAATATTGAATTTCCCTTTTTAAAATTTGAAAACGTGAACAAGTAAGTCACTTGGAGGCTTATTTAAAAGGTATTGGAGGAATTAAAAATTCTCATAGTAAACTCGCATTGAACTTTTAAATTTGCATTCGCATAGTGAAATTAGCATTGAAGTAAATTCTCATTGAATTTTGACTTGAGGTGAATTGTTAAATATTTTTTTAAAAGGTGAATGTTGGAGGATTTACTTTGGAATTAAAGTAAAGGTGAATGTTGGAAGATTTATTTTGGAATTAAAGTAAAGGTGGCCCTTTTAATAAAAGGAAAAGTAAAAGGTGGAATTGATTTAGGATTGACAACGGGATGGTAAATGTAAGCAATGGCAATAAAGGTAATGGTAAAGTTACCATGTGAACATTTTCTTTAGGAGTTGTATTTTTTGGTTATATGTAATTGGGTATATTGTTGTAAGACCTAGTTAGGCATGCGTACCTGTGGTTCTGTTAAGTCACCTACGAAAGTATAGATTTAGGTAGACTAAAGAAGGGTGGGGAGGAGGGGCATGAGTCATGAATTAAAACCTAGTACATAGGTCTACAGTTGTGAGTTTCGGGTCCATGATTATTGGTTTCCCGTGGTATGGTGTCCATAGAATTACATGTTTAAGGGCTTGGTTAAACTCCATTGTAAAGTGGCTTGGAGGTGAACAGTGAAAAGCTCATTTGGCAGTCTTGGTCGGATTTGGTCAAGGAGGTTTCGAATACTTTGTTCGAGGTGGAGCATTAAAGGTGCCCTGGTCAAAAATTTGGGTCAATAGAAAGGCTGATGTGTTTATGTATTGACAGGTTAAATCAAGGGTTTGAGAACACATGATAGAGGCAGGTTCATATTCCTTGGAATTTTGGAAATTATTGCAGGACAATTGGGGTCGAATGGCATCTTTAGTAATGCCAAGTTGCAGTATGAGTTGTGGTCAGAAGCAACTAAGTGTTGTCTGGACAATCGGTCACCATTAGTTGCAAAATGATGGAAGATTCTAGAAGAGGTATATTGAACAGGTCTTCTCTTGTGATTAGTCAGTTTTTTTTTAAATTGTTTGATTGTTATGTTCATGTTCTCATCAACATTCTAAGTAGGATCCAGATCAAACAAGCAGATCTTTGTTGGTTATAATGATAATGTCAAGGGATATAGATCGTCATTAACAGAGATAGTGTTTGATGGATTTCTTCTCAAATCAGACATAGTAAAAGATGAAAGGAATAAAGCATGACTGATAGCAGAAAGGTATTTTGCAAGGCATTGATTTCCATGAAATATTCTCATCAGTTGTTAAGCTTTTCTCTATTCATGTAGCATTGGCACTAGTTTTTGTGGCTAGATGCTAAGAAAAGTTTTTTATGGAGATTTGTATGACGAGATATGTATATCAAACAACCAGAAGGGTTTTTTCAAGATCGCAACAGAAGATTTGTTTGCAAACTCAAGTAGTCATTGTATGGCCTGAAATGCGCATCAGGCATTGGTACAAGATGGGTGATTCCTTCATGGTGAGCTAAGTTTTACAAGAAATGAATTTAACCATTGTGTTTATGGTACATTCGTTATCTTGGTGTTTAGATTGTTGACGATATGTTTTTTGAAGTAAAAGCATGGTTAAGATTAGCAGGTTGGCTCTGTTGGCAAGGATGTTCGTGGTGAAGGATCAAGGAGCATCAAAAACAAATCTTGGGCATGGAAATACATAGAGGCAAGAAAGATGGTAAGCTTTGGTTATCACAGTTGCAGTATAAGGAAAAGATATCAGGAAATTCAGCATGAATAATGTGAAACCGAAAAATATCCCTTTGGCTTTCCATTTGTTTTTCTTCAGGTGTATATCCTTGTAGTATGGAAGAAAAGGTTATGTCTCATATATTGTATGCTAGTTGGAAGTATAAAGTATGCGATGGAAAGGTTTGATATGTTCAAGTATCAGACATTTCACATGCAGTTGGTGTTGTCAGTGGTCACATGAAAAATCCAGGTAAAGAAGTGAAATTGGGTGCTTCGGTATCTTAGAGGCACATGTATCACCTACAATGGTTTCAATGTTTTTTGTCTGAGATAATTCAGATTTTGCAGGAGGATTTGGTCAAGAAAAGATCTACTTTAGGTTCTGTCTTCTATGAGTATAAAGGGACCATTGGGTTAGTTTGGACAAAGTGCAGGTTTTGTTTTCTGTGGTAGTCAAAGCCTTGTGCATTTGACACATAGTTCAGCTTACCTAAATTGGACATGGTATCACTTTGTAAGACACGTTACTAATGGAGGTGGAGTGGTCCATATTCGAGCAAGTTGTGCAGACATGTTTTTGGAACCAGTATTGAAGAGAAGTTGTGGTCGTGATTTGCTTCTCTTGAAGGTGATGAATCAAATTGGACAAGGCATAAAGCAAATTGTTGTCAAGGTGGAGATTGTTGAAATGGTGACAACAAATCCCCACAGGATGTGGATCTAGATCTTACTATTCAACTTTTGGTTG
>JASDQU010735605.1:29432-40107 GCA_032191745.1 Picea mariana | reverse complement strand
CAGGCCACCTATGTTTTGGCCCCTGTTCCCACTGATATAATGATAATAGTGTATAATTTAGACTTAATCTCTTCATGCTATAGTTTATTCTCGAAAGGAAGTCTCTGAAATTTATTGACTAGGATTACCATTGTTAATTTATGGAGAGATGTTTATTTGTTTAATTAGGATTACCTATCAAATGGAGAGATGTTTATTTGTTATATTTAGGTCACTTTGTCGAAGACGGGAACAGTTATAGCAAGTGTCGCTCTTGCGACAAAAACACAAGTCAATAGTGAGCATCGCTCTTGCGATGAAAAAACAGACGAAAATTTGCTTCCATCGTGAGAACGACGAATATAGGGTGTATTTAGATAAAAATTGAAAATGTGAACTTTTTGTCTTGAATTTTGCGACGAAAGAGTACTTTCATCGCAAGTAGTCATTGCAATTTTTCTCGTAATTTCTTGCATTTCTCATTCTTTGCATCTTGTTATTATTCACATCTTATGGATAGAAGTTCCTATAAGGTGAGGTAAAATGTATAGAATCTCATATGTTCATAAATTATCTAGCATTCATTCTTTGGTTACTAATGCCCTTCAATCCTCCCTAGCTAATTATAAATCCCTCTAGGATCACCATCAAGGCTTTGTCTAGTTTCAAATTGCTGACTGACTTTGGTTGTATATGGAAAAACAATGTTTTAAGGGGTAGCATCATAAAAAACTCAATCCTATTTGTTATTGTCCCTATATCGTTCTTCAATATATTAATGAAAATGGTTGTCATTACTATTTCCCTTCCTTGCTAGACATCCATAATATCATTTATGTCAATCATCTCAAGCTATATAAGCCATCTATTCTGGAAGAGGAAGTTCAAGTTTGCCACTTAGCAGATAATATCCATACACTAGTGGACCTACACACCTGCTACACTTGTCATCAATAAATTACTTCCTATCTTGTTGAATGCCAAGGTCATCATCCCACTCAGGACATATCACTATCCTAAGTTGTTTTTAAAAATAACTTTTATCCCACTCAGGACAAATGCATTACCATATTACAATGACATATGGTAATCCCATATTACATTGTAATATGGCATTACCATATTACAATGTAATATGGTAATCCCATATTACATTGTAATATGGCATTACCATATTACAATGTAATATGGCATTACCATATTAAAATGTAATATGGTAATCCCATATTACATTGTAATATGGCATTACCATATTACATATCTCATGTAATTTTATTTTTTTAACTTAAAGGACACGTTGCAATATCGACGATAGTTCGTCGGAAGACAATTTTTTATTTTGAACAACCGTCGCAATTGCCATGAAAATTTGTCACAATTTTCCACGGATTTGCATCGCACATACAACATCTGCGTCGTAAGTTTTTTTCTTGGCAGAAATTTTCGTCGCTATTGCAATGCATTTTCATCACAATGTTCCACAAACGTTTTTACATTGCCATGTTTGTTCATCGTAATTGCCACAAAGTTTTGTCGTAATTGCGACGATGCATAAGATTAACCTATCTTGGTGACTAAATTAAAGTGACGAAAAAAATTCTTGCCTCTCGTGGAAATTGAGACAGATAAGTGTGGAAATAGCAACGAAAAACCGTAGCAAATTTGGTCATATGTACTAGTGTAAGTTGAAGAACAACATTACTCAATACCATGTAGGTAGAAATGGTAAGTCTGAATTGTCTAAAGACATTGTATGAAGAAGATGCAAATTTCTTAGAAGCTTGGAAGGCATGTAAGGAGCCTTGGAGTTTAGACAAAACGCCATATCTCGACTACCATATCCAGGAGGGTTTTTTGTTTAAAGATTAGCACTTGTGTATTCCTAGAAGTTCCATACAACTAAATCTCATTAAAGAATTGCATAGTGGTGGTTTAGGAGGACATTTTGGAGTTGATAAAACTGCATCCTTGGTGAAGGAGGGGTACTTTTGGCCCATCTTTAACAAGTATGTTTGAATTTTTGTGCAAGGATGCAAGATCTATCAATTAGCCAAAGGAAAAAATCAGAACACAGGACTCTATACTCCATTGCTAGTACCCAAAGGACCTTGGGAGGATATCAAAATGGATTTTGTATTAGGATTGCTTATGACTCGAAGAAAGCATGATTCAACAATGGTAGTTGTTGATAGGTTTTTTAAAATGGCACACTTCATAGCATGTAAAAAATCTATTGATGCTAGTGAGGTAGGTTCATTGTTTTTCCAAGGGGTGGTTAGATTGCATGGAATTCCACGGAGTATTACTTCAGATCGTGATACCAAATTCCTTGAACATTTTTGGGGGACACTCTAAAAAAATTTAGGATTAGAATTTTTATACATTTCAACATATCATCCTCAAATGGAAGGTCAGACAAAAGCAGCGAACAAGAGTCTAGTAAATTTTTTGAGAAGTTTAAGTGGAGAGAGTCCTAGTCAATGGGATTTGGAATTAGCCCAAGATGAATTCACATATAATGATTCAGTGAACAGGTCTACAGGAAAGAGTCCATTTCATATTGTTTATGGGAAGTCACCAAAAAGTGTGATATATTTGATTGCATTTTTGGATTTGGAAGGAAATAAGAGTGTTGATGTGAATGATTTTGTGGATAGTATGCATGAATTACAAGAATGGATAAAGAAGAAATTGCAGACCAGCATTAAAAGTTATAAACAAAGAGTAGATAAAAATAGGAGATATGGTCATGGATCTCTTTAGGAAGGAGTTATTTCCTCGAGGCACATACAACAAACTCAAGTACAAGAACATAGGTCCATGTCAAATTTTGAAAAAGATATTTGATAATGCTTATCAGTTGGAACTTCCAGAGAAATTTGACATATCTCCTAAATTCAATGTTGTTGACCTCTATGATTTTCCTGAAGGGAATAGAAGATCAAATGAAGGTACCCTCAGGGAATGGGAACAATACCTGCCAATTAAGTTATATGTGTAGATTGAAGAAATTATTGCTACAAGAGTTGGTAAGAAAATTCACCGGAAAGAGTATATGGAGTATTTGATCAAGTGGAAGAATTGAGGGGTAGAGGATGCATCATGGGTGACTGAAGATTAGTTATCACGTGTGTAGAAATATTCACCTCGGCAGTGATCTGCACATGAGCTAGAGCTCATGTTTTTCTTACCAAGGGTGTCTGATGTAGGAGAATCCTTGGGCTCAAAAAATATTTCGATTTTGCAAATAGGAAATAAGCTGAATAAGGATTATGTTAGTGGTCCATTTTATTTAGTCAGTTCGTTGTAAATTTGAACTGTTGATTACTCCTGCAACTACTCTTTCTATGTTGAAACACGTGCTAAAACGCGTGTTGAAACAAACAATGAAACTTGTGTTGAAACTGCCACATATATTGAAATTTTACAAGTGTCATGCTAAAACGCATGCTGAAACTGCCACGTATAGAGAAATTTTACAAGTGTCATGTTGAAACTGCCACGTATAGAGAAATTTTACAAGTGTCATGTTGAAACTAGTGCTCAAACTCATGCTTGAACTCCCGTGTATAGTGAAATTTTACAAGTGTCATGATATTTCTTCATTTGCAACACTGTGGCTGCACACATTTCATTTTTCCACGCCAGTATGCATTCATGATGAATCGCAGCTACCGTTAGGTAAAATACCTCATGGCTAAAGGAAAAAGTGTGATCTGAGGCTGAAAGGAAGTTGAGGAGATCCAGAAGACAGAGATACGGTTTGGGTAATAACTCATTCTTGGAGGGAAGGAAAATCGTTTTAGATCCAAGGAGGAGTTTTAAAAAAGAAATGGAGCATGATTTTGAAGGGGTTGGTGAACCACGAAGTAAGGAAATCATAGAAGGTGGACTAGAGAGAAATATTCTAGGTTGGGTAAGCACATAGGAAGGGAGAAAAAAAATATCAATTCATACACCTAGACCATTAACCTCTGGATGATTTCATAGTTGTTTTCATCCATGCAAGCAACAATTCATGGCTGTCTTTTAACCCATGATCGATGTGATATAGAAATTTTGTCCTTTGCATTGAATTAATAAATGAATGGTATTGAAATTCATGGGTTTTCTGGTGTTTTAGTTTCCAGTGGATTTCCTTATTATTTGGAAAAAGTAATTTATTTTTGTTTTTCCACTGTGTATTATGTAGTAGGGTGTGTGTTATAATTGTTTGTGTGTTCCAACATGTATATCTCTTCATCATTGTTTATCTTATTATTATAATTTAGATGTCTAATCATAACAATGCTCTTGATGGGGGAAAGGCTTGCTTCTATGAGGAGGATAGGAGTGGTTGTATTGCCCTTAATTTTGATATTTATAATTTATAAAATTATTTTGGGTTTGTTCTATCTTTCTCCATGATTCTCTAGATATACTGCAACATCAAACTTCACATTCATATAAGATCACCAGAGTGACAAGTGTGTAAAAGATGTATTTTTTCTTATCTCAAAGCCAGAGGTCCACTAATTTACAATTATTTTCAAGACCAAAATAAGCTTTTGACTCCCTATATTTATACTTTTATCAATGATATAGTTCCAATTGAGTTTCTGGTGAATATTGATTCCAATATATTTGTATGAAGTCCATTCCTCTAAGTTATTTCTTTCATATACAAAAATTATGTAGGGCTTTGTATTTAATTATCATAACCTTTGTTTTGTCGGTGTTCATAGTCATGCCCATACTAGAGAAGGATTTTTTTGAGGATTATAATTTTCTTACCTAGGTCATAGGTGTTCTTCTCCATATGAGCAATATCACTAGCATAAAGAAGAAGGATGCTAACTATATTAGTGAGAGTTGGGCCAACACAAAGTGCATACTCCAAACAATATTCAAATTGATCAATATAGATGTTGAAAATGGTAGGGGATAGGGGGTAACCTTCTTTGACTCCTTTATTACAATTAATTTATTCTGACCATCCCTCATTGTTTCTAAAATTGAAAATAAATTTCTCCTATAGACTTACTGTAACATATCTTAACTCTAAAGTGACTTTAATCTCTTATAAAATATT
The DNA here is from genome assembly GCA_032191745.1 of Picea mariana. Lineage (NCBI taxonomy): Eukaryota > Viridiplantae > Streptophyta > Pinopsida > Pinales > Pinaceae > Picea > Picea mariana. Next base: position 35,057 of record JASDQU010735605.1, on the reverse strand, counting down.
CCAAAGGTTAGTCATGGGCATAGTGTCAAAATATTTTCTAAAATCAATGAAACAACAAAGGAGATCAATTTTATCATTATGAGACTCCTCTACAATGATCCTAAACATAACAAGGTGGTCTAGAGTTGAATGGTAGCCTCTAAACTGAGCTTGACCTTTAGATCTTTTTACATTGCTTTCTAGCCATGTACTAATCTTCTTTTCCAAAATACTTCCATATAGCATAGCTAAAATGGGGATAATTATAATTTCCCTATAATAAGAGGGATTGATTTTATCCCCACTTTTAAAAATAGGTACAATGAGGCTTTGAGTCCAAAGTTTTGGGAAACCTTGTTGGATAGATAAATTGAAGAGATTATGTATGTGAGAGATGAGGATAAGTCCTCCACCTTTTAATATTTCATATTGGTAACCTTCAATGTCCTTAGGTTTTCCTTTTGAGAGCCACTTAACCCCAAACTTAATGTCTTCTATAGAAAACAATTCATGCTTTGCAAAACTATTTGGAATGTTGTCCATGACATTAGGGGATTCATAAATATTTTTAAGGTAGAAATTCCAATCCTTCAAGCAAATCCTATTATTCTCTTCATTTTTATGAGTTATATATTTCTTGCAGAATTTCTTAGGATCTATTTTAAATAGGTGCAAAACCTTCTCTTGCTTTCTCTTTATATAGTATTTTTTTTCCTCTTAATTAAGATTGTATATCTATTTATCTTATCGTATTTTAATGACGCACTAAAAGCATCCCTAATGGATATATCATACCAACGATTAGTTGCACTATTTTTCCTTTTACATAGCACCTTAATAGAGAATTTTTTAATGGAAGTAGAGACGATTGTTGTAAAATTTTAATAGTGAGATTCAATATTGCTTTGATACGTTAATATATTTAAAGCATTACTTAACTAGTTTAAGAAAAGATCGAATTTATGTATGTCAAAAAGTAAGTTCCTTTGGTTATCATATTTTTCTTCAATGGAGTTGTTGTGCATGGAAAAGTTCAGATTTAGGGTCAAAGTTCTATGACTAGGGTCAGCTTTGTGGTCATCTAGAAGATCAAATTTTGTTGTTTGGTTGTATATTGGTATATCTCATATTACATAACCAATGGAACTACTAATTAACCCATGGGTACAATTCATCACATTAGATTTTGGCCCCTTCTTTAGATGATCACAAATTATTAAATCTTGAGAAATACAGAGCTTGATTAGTTCAGTACCAAATAAATTCTTGATTATCTCTTCATAGTTTCTTTTGTATCTATTAGCTAAAACACAGTCTGCATATAGCCATAGAGGATAATGATTGAAATCATTACTTAAAATAATATCTTGATTAGTTGTGGTTCTATCATTAAAGTCTCCTAAGAAGAGGAAACTAGTATCATTTTTCATATTGTAGATATCTTTCTCTAAGATTTTGCAGGGACAATTCTTATGTAGATTGATTTTGGTATAAAAGTAGAGTTAATAGGTGCGAAATAACATATTTCTATATAAATATTCTTAGAATTAATATATGATATCTCCATCCATATGTATTGATTGAGAGGATTCTTCTTCTAAAATCAAATCTAAGGAGAAATGTTCATTTGTATGTAACAATCTATGCCTCCAACCCCTCTACGAGAGGACTTCATGTTCCATGTTTACCACCAAACAAATCCTTCTATATTAGCAACCTTATATTCTTCAGGCTCATAAGTTTCAACCAAGAAAATGATGTCAATGTGACTTGCAATCCAACTTAGTATAGGCCATTTACTCCATGGAAAACCATGGTAGTTCCAAGATACAATATGGAATGTATCAAGATGTTATTTATTGTTATCCTTTTTGTATTTATCCCTAATAATATCATTTAGATTCCAAATGATTTCCCACTTCCCTTCCTTCTTGGCTTCTTTCACCTTTTGAACTTCCTTCCTTAATTTAGCTTGGTCCTCTGGAATGAGGTCATCATTGATAAATATTCCTAACCCTTTCAAGCTTGGACTTTTATTGAGTATTCCATATTTATGGTCATTAGAGCTTACCTTAACCCAAATCAACCTATCTTTATTTTCAATTATTTTTCCCAGCCATTTTGCTTCTATGACGCAAGTTGTGTCAATTTGTGATGTATTTTTTAGTTCTTCCTTGACTATTGGGATGGTTTCCTCATCTTTCTACTCTTTTACAAAAAAAATAATGAGGTTCAAGGCTCTTTTGTTATGTTTATGGTCTAATTCTATGAGTTTGTCCATTTCTTCTTTGATGGGTTTGATATCCAACTTAGGTTCCAAATGATTTACATCCAAATTGATAATTTTCTTTTCTTCAGGTCTATAATCCTGACCCTATTATTTCGATTTTCTTCAACCTTTGCCTTATGGGTTGATTGTTTCTTTTCTTGATTTTCTTTTTCTATTTCTTGTAATATAGCCTCCATTTTCTATAGCTCACTCTCCAAACCTAAAATTATGTTTTCTATCTTTTTCTCAATCTTATCTTCAAAGGATCTAAATCTATTATCAAGTATTGCTTCAACTATGTTTTATGTTTGGCTTCTCTCTCTTCTCTACATTTTTCTAATGATTCTATATATTCATACAAAATATCTAGGGTTACTTTGTTAGGTGTCCCCTTGATGTTTTTTGGTATCTGGGGTGAATTACTCATATTTTATTAATTATTGTATATATTCATACAAAATATATAGGGTTACTTTGTTAGGTTTCCCCTTGAGAGTTTTTGATATCTGGGGTGAATTACTCATATTTTATTCAAAATAAAGGGAAATAAATAATAACTATAGGAGGAACTTGTCTACTTGGTTCACCTCATAGAAAACACCATCAGAACTAGTGTTCAATATTATTTGTGTAGGTAGAGAAGTATTATGTAGAGTCACAACCCTTTAGATTTACCATAGGGATACACCTCCTCTTTGTTCCATTCAAATTCCATACCAATTCACATTCAAATTCATTAGAGAGTATAAACCCATTTCCTTTATTGCAGAGTATAAATCTCCATTCATGTTCACATGTATAAACCTTTGTTTAGATTTACTGAAGAGTTTACCTCAAAGTAGAAAATCCTTCATCGTTCAAAATCATGGTGAGTATAAATATCTATGTTGAAATTCATTGCAAAGTAGAAACCCTTTCAAATTCACCATGAGTATAAATTTCTTCATTCAAATATTTGTTCAAGTTCACATGTATAAAAATTAGTTTAGATTTACCACAGAGTTTACCTCAAAGTAGAAAACCCGTCATTGTTCAAATTCACGGTGACTATAAAGTTCTCTATTCAAATTCATCGCAAAGTAGACACCCTTTCAAATTCACTATGAGTATAATTTTTTTCATTCAAATTCATGGCAAAGTAGAAACCCTTCACATTCACTGTGAAGTATAAGTGATAATAATTTAGATGTATGGTAGGGTAGAGACCCTTCACCACTTAAATTAATCTTAGATTAGAAACCCTTAGAATTCAAGGTAGAGTATGAGTAATATTTGAGATTTATTGCAAAGACAAAACCCTTGTCTATTCAAATTTATGTAGAAACCCTTTTCCATTTAAATTCCAACCATGGAAATTAAGAAACAATGCAATATCAATCATTTGGTACCTATATTTATTTCACCAATGATATAAATCAAAACAATAGGGAATATCGATGTCATTGATGGTATTAAAAAAATGATTTAGAACAAGAAGGAAGCTGGAATGATTTCAACAATCATATAACACAATACAATAAAATATGGTACATTTATTTTAGAGATGGTGCAATGAAAAATGATTTAAAACAATTAGTTGCATTGATTTCAATAATGACATTATGCAAAACAATGTGATACATTGATTTTAGTGATGATACAATGATAAACGATTTAGACCAATTAGTTGCATTGATTTAAATAATAACATAATGCAAAACAATATGCATTGATTTAAAAGTGATGATACAATGAAAAATGATTTAGCATAATAAAGTAGTTGTATTGATTTTAACAATGATATAACATAAAACAATAGGGTGCATTCATTTCACTGATAGTACATTGGGGCATTAATTGAAAAAATGATATGAAGGAAAAATCATTTATATTGATTTCGACTCTAACAGTAACACAATGAAAAGAAATTTCAAAATACATATTATAAGTTGAAGTCTTATACTTTGTTTGCTTGGGTTTGATTTTTCTATTAGTATTTGCACATTAAAAAACTTATAATATTAAGATATATAGAATGCTAAGATTTATAGTGTAAAATGACATATACAATGCATTAAAATTAAAATCATGCACATAAATGTAAATATAATTATAAAGGAACATATAAGGTTGGAAAAATAAACCATTAAAATTGGAAAAGATGATAAAACTAACTCATTCAAGTAAAAGAAAATATAAAAATATAGTCATCGACTACTTGGATCTGTTTCAACAATGACATAACACAAAAACATAGGGCATATTGATGTGAGTGATGATATTAACAAAATTATTTAGAGCAACATGGAATTTGAAATGATTTGAAGAATGATAGAACACAATACAAGAGGGTGAATTTTTTTTAGAGGTAGTTGTATTAACTTTAACAATGACATAACATAAAACAATGTGGTTCATTGATTTCGGTGATAGTACACTTGTGTATTAATTGAAGAAATGATATGAAATAAATTAATCATGTATATTGATTTCAAGTGCAAATTATTAAGCAAAGTGACTTTAGAAATAACACAGTGAAAACCAATTTCAAAATATATATTATAGGTAGAAGTCCTATAATTTGTTTTCTTAGGTGTGATTTATCTATTATACAATGCATTAAAATAAAAATCATGCAATAAAGAGTAAATAGAATTGTGAGGAAACATATAAGGTTGGAGAGAGAAGTTATTAATATTGGAAAACAAGAGGGAGAGTATCCCCTTAGTCTTTCCAATCAACTTCATTTTTTTGATCCATATAAGATGAGAAAGCTAGCACATGTGGGTAAAAGAAAAATATGAAGACATATTGAGATTAGTCACTACATAATCCATCTATTATTTATTATAATGATACTATTACTTTCTTACTATTCACGTTCTTCATCATTGAAAATTATTACTTTATTTCTATTTAACTTAATCTTGTGTAACTTTTGTAGTGTTCTTATATTACTCTCTAAATTAAAAGTGATAGTTAGTAAATTTCAAAGGATCAAATTCATCCAAAACTTATAAATAGACATAATATGATCTAATGTTTTCACTCAATTTCTAGTGACTGGAATCATAGTAGATTCATCTTAACTCTGGATCTATCATGCACCATCAGAGATCAAATACCCAAGGGAATACAAATTTCCATGAAACATCCACAATTTTTATTTTTATTTCCCAAATCATTTTCTCTTCCAACCCTTCATTATTATTTACTCTAAGTTTATTTCCCGAATCATTCTCTTTCAACCCCTCATTATTATTGTTTACTCTAAATTCCATTAAAAAATCATGACAGAATGCTAGTAAAAAAAATCCATAATGATCACAATAATGCTTTTGGCATTTCAAGAATCAATTAAACTAATCGCAAAGCTTTAGTTTTCACCAAAAGTTGGG
>JASDQU010735605.1:0-20402 GCA_032191745.1 Picea mariana | reverse complement strand
AAGTCGTGGAAATAGAAATGCAGGTGACTTATCTTCTCCCGTATTAATTTCGTCTTTGCCTCCGCCGCCGCCATGCGCAGGCAAATCATCAACAGTACAACGGCCACTGCAATATTTACTGGCGAATTACCCTGGATGGCCATATTCAAAGAATGCCTCAGTGCAATGAAGATAAGGAGAGAAAGAAATGTATATATGATTTCTTACACTTTAAGAATCCGATGCACCCGGAAAGACACGCTTACTTTATTCCACATTGATTTTATTTCACTGATTAACATTTTGTGTTTTTATCGATTTGTTTTATAAGTGTTTTGTTTGGATGTGAAGGGTAATTTTTCAATATATATGGACTCAAAGCTATTATAGCATATTCATTATTATATATATTTATTATGAGTTTTATCCATGTTATTATGAGAATTGAACTTTGATAAAGAGAATAATAATCATTTCTCACAATCATTCAAACTACACTCAATTAACCTTAAAATATGTAATAATCTGGAAATTATTTTTAATTTTCCAAAATACCTGAACCTTCTTGTGACAGAATTTTCAACTTTCCAAAACACCTTATCTTTCCTGTGAGAGAATTTCCAATGAGAGGGCCCGCTCCGTAACGTTAACCAATGGAATTTTACCACGCGTGCCATGCTGCTTTCAATCCATTTTCGCTATTGCAAAAATATCAGGGCTCGTCATTTTCGTTCCATACACAACTGTTTCAAGTACGAATGGGATTCGTTGGCACACATGCCCGCTCCAACAACTGTAAAGTTCCATTGGCAAAGCTGGGATGCCTCTGTGTTTTTTTGACTGAAATGTTAAACTTGTGATCGTGGCATAATGACAGATAACTTCACAACCCCCCCGGGGGCTTTTATAATGACAAAGCTACTAGAACAATGACGAATATAATGGAAGACGTAAAGGTTAGTAGAAAATAGTTCATCGACCAGTCTTCAAAAAGTTACCTACCTCTGGCCAAGGGAACTATACGCCCGAATGCCATGTGACGGACATGAAAATATTTATATTTTATTATAGACTTCAACAAGATTGTTGAGTTTACTATTAAGAAGCTTTTATCGAGATTGACAGATCTCTTTTAAACCATAGTTACTATCGAGGATTTGGTGGCAACACAATTGTTAGTAAAATCGTAATTTGCAATGTTATAATCGCTTTAAAATCGCCATAAATCTATGAAATCCCAAAGCACCACCTCATATATGTAATTTCAACATTAGAATCTGTTATTCAAACTATTTTTTTAATTTCTAAACAAATTTTGAATAAAACTTATCAGAAAAAACTAAAAACTTATGTTTAGACCTAAATTTTACCTTGTAAATATGACTCAAAAAGTGAATGAGTTTCCACTCTAAACACACTTTCATGTTTGATTGCACTCTTGTTTCACTATTTATCTCTCCCATCAAAGTGAACATATGATGTGGTCTAGTTCGCTGCATTAATTCCGTATGCAATTTGCTTCTTTGCACCACTATCAGATTGCGGTGGTTTTTTCGATAGACATGCATTCTTCTCCGATGTTAATATAAACAATCCACAAAAGAAGTAGATGGTTTCGAGGCTTTGATGCGATTTCCGGAAGCACCAAGATATAGAGTTAGATATGAAGCTATTGTCTTCATAATGGCATTTACTATTTTTTGGTTTGTGGGAACTTGTATCGGTATGAAGTTATAACCTTTTGTTCTTGTAATATTTTTGGGTTTGTGGGAATTTTTGTTGTGATTTTACGAAGCAACAAGATATAAAGTTGGATATGAAGTTATTATCTTCATCATGGTATTTACTATTTTTGGGTTTGTGGGAACTTGCATGGGTATGAAGTTATAACTTTTTGTTTTTGCAAATGTGAAGGGGACAATCAAATGACCACTTCATTGAGTTTATTAGTTGCAGGAGGAGATATCGATCTAGGCGATAGCTAGTTCCTTCTAAATCCCCATAAAATTTCATTCTATTGAATAATATAGGAGGTAATGAAATCCCTCGTAATATTAGAAATTGTGAATATTTGAAAAAGCACACCACTTGGGTATTTTGTAGGTCATATCCTACCAAAGGTTTTGATTAAACCTTAGTCTAAGGAACCATGGGATTCCTTTATAGTTTTGTCCCTTTTTTAATAAATATTCACCGTAATAGGGAGTTTTATATGCCACAAACCATCTCGATTCCTTTATCCTTTTCCCTTTAAAATGGGTCTACCTTAGCGTTGATATTGCAAAGGATTTGAAAGAGTTTGTGTGCATTTGACGATTGAGGTCTAGGGTTATCTCGCACACCAAGAAAATGATCAATCTCTCCAACATCTTCATCGGGTGCCAAAGTCCCCACCATAGGATAAAATATTGTACCTTATTTTCAAAATTAGACTCATCTATACCCCTCACTCATAAATCATCAATTCAATTCCCCAAGTTTCATTGCAAAATGACAATGATATATTTAGAAAAGGGAAATCTCCTCAAACTTAATCAAGCCCTTAGCCTAAAAAATGTGTTTATTCTCAATGCTCTCCATGCCAAACTCAAAAGATCATGCTAGTCTTGTGGCGATTAGAGACCAACATAAAAACCCTAATCCAATACTTTATAGAAATTGGGGAAATTGGCCCTAGCCTCCACTCCCATGAATGAATACCTCTCAAACAACCAATGTTGATGATACCACAAGAATCCAAGAAACACAAGTTTAATTTATTATTTCCCACCCCATATGTGTAGGTTGTTGGCACCCCCAACCCCTAAAGTTCTTTAGCAAGACAATGAACATGACTAAGTGATATAATTTCTTCTTGAAAACTCCCAATGAAGATAATATCATGGAACATATAGGGAATCAAAGGATCCCTATCACAATTCCATGATTTGAAAACATAGAAATGATGTTCTTGGGGTTGATAGCATGTGTTTGCAAAAAGTTTAAATGACTATATTTTCGTTTAAATTGGTTCTTTAGTAATATGTGCTATTTTGGAACTTTACTTTTCATGTCCCAAGTACTCATAAACCTGAAATCCATTACCATATAGCCTATTGTAACACCCCAATGATAGAATCCTAGTTCTGATGTTAGGAAATGTTGCTCTAGACTCATTAGTCCTTTGATAGTTGTTTGTTACTCTTGGTTGAGTATGTTAAACCTAGAAATCTATATGATTTTCCTAATTCTGATGGCAATGAGCAATTTGTATTTGATGAGTTGGTTAGCATTCAATGTTCTTGTTAATGGATATACAATATTGATGACCCTTTGATGATGATTTAACATGATCTACCATCTTATGATATAAACATATATTGATGTCTTGTTATTGAGCTATTTCATGCTATGATGTGATTTATTATGATGCCTTGTTGTTGGGATGTTTCACGTGATTGAGTATGATGATGATACTACATATACAATTGTATCTTAGAAGGACTAATATATTACAAATTGAGGACTTTGGTAGAGAATAGGGAAATGCACCTAGGGGAAGGGAACATGTCTCATTGAGGATGATTATCTTATCCTATCATAGAGATTAAGAATACTTTGGGAAGGGGAATAGTTGTTAAACATAATATCCAAACTTAACTTAGGTAAAAGAGGAGAAGGGGAAATGGTTGTAACTCACTTTCACCTTATTCTTGACACTTGTGAATTCACCCTCAAGCCCAAATTCGTGGTTGCATGAATAAGGGGAAATCCAAGAGACAAATATTGGAAATATGCTACATTGAGAGGGATTACAAAAGATGTTACCTACCCACTATTGGGGTTGGTTGGCTCATGAAGGCATGGTTTTGAGAATTTCCTTTGTTTTTCATTATAATTTGGGCTTTTGTATTTCTAGTTGAGAATAATTGTTGATTTATCTAGCCTATTTTTTGTGGAATAAGGGACTCGGTGTGTGCCTACAACATTAGGAGGTACTTTAGTTCAATGTATCTAACTCCTTGTACTTTTGTCCTGGGCCTAATTGTTGGATTCCACTATCATCTGTGGTTGTGATCACTAAGGGATAAAGGTGGTAGTAAGTTCTTTGCACTTAAGAATGTGACTATTTTGTTTGGTTACGATCACTAATGTTGAAGGGTGTAATAAGATCTTTATTAAGGGTGGAGCACCACTTCCTTGTGTGGTTGTGATAACTAAGGCTAAATGTGGTATTCAAATCCCCACACACCATAATCCCATAGGATTTAGAGGTGTTGTAAGTTCAAGAGCCTCTCCACGACATCAAAGTTGATATGTTGAGAACATGATTGTGTTATTCATTGGGATATTGTGTATGTTTTCCTAAGAAATTTTGTGTTCTTGAATCTTCCTAACATCATCGAACTTCAACCCTACTTAGGGGGGGAGACATTTGTGATGGTGATTAAATTGGTTAGACATAAAATAAACCTTTAGGTGTGATTCCCGCCCATTGATTGAAGTCTAGTTTATGGAATATTGATAATTAGTAGTTCAACACTTGGAATACATAGAGATCTTGAGGACTATAGATATTTTACATTTATGTACTATTTTTTATTCTTTTATTATCTTACTTTGGTTAATTGGGTTGTATGTTTACTCCTCATGGATTCATGGTTGTTATGGTATTTTTCCCCAATGACTTTGGGTCATGTCACAACAGAGATTGACCAAGTGAAATACAGAACCCTAACCCACATACAAGACTTGTAATGAAATAACTACTTTATCAGAGATGGAACAAAGTTTCAGACCTTGTATCCTTACATTCGATGTTGTTCCCCACTCTCAACCTTAGTACTGATCTCGACTCTTTCTTGAGTTAACCTACAAAATAAGATCAAGAAAGTGTTGCAAAAAGGTAGTTATAGCATAAAATCATACAAGTAACTGATATATAGATTCAAATATGAAGAGTATTTAGACATACATATACAAATTGAATCAATACCACAAAATTATGGGGAAAAAATAACTCTTTATTAGCAATGTTAAAAGAAGTGGTTACAACCTGACTCCAATTGTCGTCACTGCCTCGAAGCCAACCACCTAGGTTCCTCCAAAAAGTCCTTCAAGCATAACTCAACAAGATTACCCGTCCTTGGATAACCCAATAAGGATAGTAACAAACCTTATGGTCATATAATGAAAAAGAAGGAATGCCAGAATAAGGGTTCTAGTTCAAGGGGATGTTACTCAGAGGATGAAGGGCAATAGGGAGACTTGAAAATTCTTCAACGCAACTTTGCACCTAGGTTGTCCTCCTCATCCACTCTCCCAAAGGTGCCTTTATACCATCCTCAAGAAGTTAAGGAGGTTGAATTTAATTTGATATGGGACCAGGGAGGTTGGGAAATGAGCCCAACTGAAATCCCCACCCGAAAATGTGGAATTATTTTATTTTTCACATTTTTAAGGGCATTTGCGAGTTGTACACTAGAAAGGTAAGGATGTTCGTGTGTTGCACAAAGTTGACCCATGTATATAAGAAAAAATATTACTTTTTAAGCGGCTTTGATTAGGAAAATTGGGATTTAAGCTTGTGAGTTAGGGACAAGGAATAATCCATCTCACAATGTAAATGGTGTGTAAAATTGTGTTATAACAACGATATAATGTTTGTATAGTGTTCTTGCTAGATTCTTAAATTTGGTTATTTTACATAGATATGGAATTTCAAGTAGATTGTTAGTAATATAAGAAAAAAAAGAGTAACGCCCTAATAAGTTGTTACAAAGTAGTATCAGAGCCTATTATTTCCACTATTAGGGGCCTTTAGGGAGGTAGATTGATTAGTAAGACCCACTAGTTATTGTGAAATCACTTAAAGATCCTCAAACATCAAGGTGTTCAAGGAAGTGGAATGAAGATAGAAAAATATGGAAGCTTATTAACTAAATAGCATAGGACTATCATAGCATTGCACATTTAAAGTGTTTATTTTTTATTTTCTTTCCTTTCCTTAATTTTATTTGTTATCATGTCATTGCCATTTTATTTCATGTTTATTTTTTTTATTAATTAGGAGAAGTAACTTTATAATATGTTTGTTGAGCATAGAGTGGTGATAGCATAATTGATTAGGGTAGTAATAAATGAAGATATTTATTTTGTTGAATTATTGTGTTAGCCATCTATTCTCTACATATCATGTTATTAACAAAAAACAAATAGCACATTGAATATTTGTATTTTAACCTTAGAAATTAAATATGGCATATGGTATACCTAAAACAAATTAACCCTTTTTGATACATTCTTCTTAAAAAAATCTCCATGCATGAAATAAAACACCCTAGATTACGAATGTGTTTCACTAGTGGCAATTGGGCAAAGAAAAAAGGAAAATTCCATATATGTAGTGTAGAGTCCAAACCTTTGAGTCCTTATGAGATTACAATCTTGATTTAAAAAGAAACCCTAAATGTCATGTTCTAAGGCCTATCCATGACCCTAGACCAAAACCCTATAGGGAGGCCTTCCTTCAAGACATTGAACCTTAAACTCACTCTCCTATGCATGGAAGAAATACCTAACCCCTGTAACTATGTAAAAGACTCAAACTTCATGTAACCTCAATAGGAAAGGAATACAAATCATTGAAGAATAAACCATTATATTTCCTTTGGCATGTTCATTTCTCCCCAAGGACACATGATCCTTCTTTATGGAAGAGGAAAAAAGACCCCTTGTGACCAAATTTAAAGAATTCAAATACCCTCGATCATAGCCTACTGTTATGGAAAATTCCTCTCATCTACCTGGCCAACTTCCTCTACATGCAACCACCACCATGGCCATCATTTCTAGCACAAAAACCTTAGAACAAAACTTTAATCATGGCATTAATTTGTAGCATGAAAAAGGGAAAGTGTATAGTATGGAATATAGAATTCCTTGCATTGTTATTTTCATTGTGGTGTGATGTATATTTTATATGCATATGGTATCGAGTTGTTAATATATATATGAGTGCTTGCATGAAGATAATGATCAGAAAAATGGAAATGGGGTTCCCAATAATGTGCTCACACAAGAACATGCATGCGTTCCTAATTTGTTAGCTTTGACATTCCTTGAACTGCCATAGAGGCTACCAATTCAACACCAGGTGGTAATTATTAGGAAGGAACACATGCTCTAGGAACGTGCGCACATTCTTGTGGGCTTTTTTTAAAATTCCCACAGCTGGTCCATTTCACCAATAGACCGTGTCACACATTTTGAGAGATATTGAGCATATTTGGGAGAGAAAATTGAGGAGATATGGAAAAATCACTACCAAACTTTGTTGGTGTGGTCTTCCATTGATTCCAAGTATGTATCTTAATGGAATTTGAATTTTTCATTTCATAATTTGTTTAAATGATAGAAAACAAATTAGAATTTAATATGCCCTTGTTAAATTGTATCACATTTAATTTATATGGAGCCCGAATAATATCCAAACCAACCATCACCACAAGAATATGCCCCAAACCCCAAGCCACAACCAACAAACATAAACATGGAAAATGATGTGGGGTTGAGATCTCTTAGAATCGTTATACAAGAGTTACAAAATACCGAAGATCCCTCACAACTATCACTAGCCACTTCCCTATACACCATTGTATCTATCATTGTAAATGCCCAACGACAATTAACTTACATTTATGATTACATTGCCAAAATGTATGGATATTATAGAATGGGTCTAGATAAAAACCAAGTTAGAGACCCAAACATTTCAAAACTATAGTTGATGACATTGTTTATTGACCCAAGAACCAAATTACAGACACCATCCATAAAGAGATGCATTTGTATGGAATAGTTCACCTACCAACCATTTATAAACAATTGGATGGATAGGTGGTTTATGGTATTTGACAAACTTCCTTGCAATAATAGGGAGGTGCCTCTGTATTCACTTAGAAAATTATGGGTAGAGTTTATTTTAGATCACCATGTCAACTACTTTGACATTGGTGAATTTCAGGGGGTGGGTTGTGGGTCCATGTAAGATAGAGGAAATTCTAGTTGTGACCCATTACTAGGTCATATTCCTCCTAGGCGAAGGCCTAACCCCCTGTTATACTTGTGCTTTCCACAATAGTTTTTTCAAGGATGTTATTAGATGTTATGAGGATGAAATTACATAATTGAGTAAAAATGTCATAATTATTTCATAAGGAAATAATTATTTTCCACAATTTGATAATTATATGAGATAGGAATTATTTCATAATTGAAAAAAAAATTCATAGTCTGTTGGAAAAATTCCATAATTGAGCATGGAACTTGAGAAAAACTCTCATAATAGAGAAAAAGCTCATAATAGGTTGGAAAAAGTGCATAATTGAGCATGGAACTTGTACATGAGTTGTAATTTCTTAGTTCACGTGCCAACAATCATATCTATGACTTTTGACTTCATAGTTCACATGCAATCAATCATATCCATCCCATGCATCCACCTCATTTACGTGCCATGAAACCTATCTCCAAGATCTTATAAATTCCTATAAGAAGAGGCCAAATCAAGAAGACATGAGAGAGAGTTTGAGAGTCATTAGGCTAGTGAAAGGAGGAGAGGAAGAATTCATAATAGATTTATGTTGTAGAGTTTCATAGGAGCTTAGACAAGCATGTAGCCTTCAGATGTGAGTTTTTCTTGATTGTGAGGGCCAAGGATAAGTTGGGTCAAGAAAATAGGAGATGCCCCAATCAAGACTGAAATAAATACTTGGTTGATGTATCATTTTCTCCACTTATTAATATAGATTTCCATGAGTTTCCCCTTCCATTGTTGGTGTATTTAGTTATAAATGGTATATTTATTCTTTCCTTCGGTAGATCATGTTATATATATACTAGATTTGGCATTCCTATTGCTTGAAGAGGATTGATATTGTGTTTGTTGTTATATTATGTGTAGGAAGTAGATTGCAGGAACTAGAACTAGACCTTTGGATTTGCATAAGCCAAGAATATGCAACGAAAACCACTAGGGAATCAGGTTTCAAGCAATCTACTTCCTTCTCATAGAATTATTAATTTCAAATCTAGTAGATATAGTGGAACACTTTGTTGTTGCCTATCCTATAGTCTATATTAGATCATGCGAAGATCCTGGGAAGTTCTCACCTATCTGTGAGGGGGATTTCTCCATAACAAAATGGGTGACTCTACTAGAGAAGGATCTTTTATTATTCCTTAGTTTAGGAATTTCCTTTATCTTTTTCATCCCTTAAAGTTATTTGTAGATATTTCCCTTACTCATCACTCACTATGTGGGAAGATCCCTCAAATCTTGACTTTTTTCCCAATTTTCCTACAACAAGTCTTTCCAGATCTTGTAGTGTTATTTAGATCCCTTTACATTCAGTTTGTGTGTGATTGGAAAGTTTGAATTGATATATTTTTGTCCAAGTTTTTGTTTTTGCTTCNAGATCCCTTTACATTCAGTTTGTGTGTGATTGGAAAGTTTGAATTGATATATTTTTGTCCAAGTTTTTGTTTTTTGCTTCAACTATAGACATCAAAGTGGGCTTGTTTTCATCACTACCAATATCATACAACCATTAACATTATTTTTTGTTGGTGTTATTTGTATCTCATTTTCTTTATTGAACTACAAAGAGTTTTTCATCTCATAAGTGTAATAGGGTAGAGCATTTGTGCGTCTTGTTTAAAGATTTCATTTTGGTGTTTATCCTTTCAATATTTTGTTCAATTTGATTTGTTTTCTTTCAATGGTTAATGAGAGAGTGTGAGATTGATGTTTTGGTATAAAAAAAAACTAAAAGTTAAAAATATCTCTCCCTTCCTTTAGATAGAATTTATTGAAATACAATGTGCAGTTTATTGCATGTACATGCTTTTGTTTTTCTTTTGGATTGGAAAGTGTCATCAAAACACCACTAAAGTTTCATTCCATTTACCTTGAGTAATCAACAACTTAAAAGAAAAAGTGCTTAATTCAAAATTAGTTAGACTCTTTTCTTAAATATAAAACCAACATTAGACTAGGATTTAGGGCCTTGGTGCAGGGTTGAAGAGTAGATTTTCCAAGACTTTAAAACTAAAACTAGGAGTCACTAGTAAGTGTTAGAATACATTAGTAGAAAAAAGAGTTCATCAGGAAGTCTCCTCTAATATATGAGTCAAACATGAGGTTTCACTAGAAAGTGGGGTGATATCCCCTCTCCACTTGTTTTGGTGTTTGTTCGACTACTACATGTATGGGTATTTAAGAAGTGCCACACCTCTCAATGAGGTAACACTTATTAAATATTTGGATTAGTTTCCATATCCATACATGTGGTCCTCACCCATGAATTTTCCTCCTAATCATTGATTGTGATGTGGTAACCTAGTGGCCTTTCCTAGGACATATAAAGAGGTGACTACAAGTGGGAATTACCTGCATTAACAAGGAAGATATTGAACCTCCATTTCAGTTCCCCTGGAGGGTTCCCATATTCAAAAGGGCACTTGCACGAATAAGGTTTGCTACCTATGGGTTATTGTAATTGTCTCTCACACCTTCTCTAGCCAATATTTGGGGACATGACATCCCCAAAGGATTTGTTTTTGAAAGGCCCCTTTATCCATTGGTTTGCCTATTGTTATCCTATATTTTCTAGGGGTGTGATATTTGGTTATGTGTCTAGTGGAATGTAGGTTATTATTTATTTTTAAAACACATTTGTTCATTTTGGTTGACCAACCAATTTGTTGGTGCCATAAACAATGTGAAATTTCTCCATAGGTGGAGGAACAACCACCTATTAAGAAAAAATTGGTGTTCATTGTAGATGACCATCATATAATGTAAATCCTATAAAGTTAGAGAGGGATTATTAGGAGAGTGAGAATGTAAATATTGAAGTGGTTGACGAAAGTAATCTACAAAACTTCAACCCTGCTTTGACTAGTTCTTTTGACCCCATACTCCTTAGGGTAAGGGGACATTTTAATGAGCCTTTTCACTCTTTGATGATCCTCACATGATGTCAAGAATGATTGCTTCATAGAGTATGGTATATCCCTCAATATCGTCACCTAGAATCACAAGAGGGACCTTAGTGATGTCCTCCTGGCCATCTATCAGTCACATACATCCTACTCCATCCATGCCTAGTACATCAGGTTTATCCATTTGGGGAATTCTGACAATGACTTCATTTTCTTCCATGAGTCTCCCTAGCATAAGAATTCCCATCACCTCGATATTAATTCCCACATCCAAATTTGTGTTCGATGGGGGCAAAGGCCTTAGTTCTAATGTTGGAAGTGGATTTCCATATACTTATGGTATCTTTATGGGAAGTCGTGTAATGCCAAACTCTAGATTCCCTTTTGGTTGGAATATTCATAGTGGGTTTAGGGATGCTCCTGGTCATACTTGGGGCATCAAAAGTTTGAAGGTATCTAACATCCCTTGGGGTGGCCATATTATTAGTAGTATGTATAATGCTATAAGTAGCAATCCTTTTAGGTATACCTCTATCCCTGGAGAATTTTTGTTCGTAGAGGTAGTAATCCTTTTGGGAATTCTTATGTCCCTAGAGGAAATGCTCATTGTGGCATGTATGGTCCTAGAAGAAGCAATGTTTATGGGAGTTATTTTTTCCTCGAGGGAAATTATTTGGGAATCAGTACACCACCAAAAAATATAATATGGGGTGACCTCAAAAGTCCATCTCACAAGATTCTTCATCCTTTTACCAAAATCCATTTTCCAACTTACAGTTCCCTTTCTTGGCGACATTAGGCTTTCTCTATTTGTCACATTTGAAAAATGACCCCATCCTTCACAACTCATTATGGCTAGCCATCCCTATTAAATTTCCTTCTAACATATCTAAGTTTGATGGGAAGTTGGGGAAAGAACCTTCAACTCACATCATGACTTATCAACTGTGGTGCTCATCTAGCTCATTAATGGATGATAGAATTGTACTATATCTTTTCCAATGAACCTTCGTTGGAAGTGTCGAAAAATGGTACATTGAACTTAAGGGAACTTCCTATAACAACTTTAATACCTTATTCATGGAATTTTAATGAATTTTCATCTTCAGAATGGTTCACCAAGTTTTTATTACCACCCATTGCTAAGGATTTTTTTATGTCATGGGAGGTGATCATGGAGCATTCCATATTATGTTCCTGGAATTTCGATTTAATCTACTCTCAGTCTATCACTTTATATGATATCATTCTGCATGCTCCAAGGAAGTCGATGGATCCTCATAAGTCTGATTCGGGAGAACATGTCGATGGCATGGTAGGTTACATTTTAAGTGCATTTGTGAGTTAGTTGGGTCCATAGAATATCACATCAAATCCATCAACTTCTACTCAAAATGCTATGGTCCTCATTCAAATCTTCGAGGTGCATTCAATGCATTGAATGTACTTGTGGGTTCTACAATTTTAGGGCTATTTGAAGCCATACACATCTTCCAGGTGGATACTGGTGGCCTCTCACCTAATCCAACTAGCTTATTTTGTATGTTTTCATGTCATCACATCTTGATGGACCAATACACCAGATGGAACACCCTGCATCAAGAAAGGAACCAGAAAGTACCATATTTCACCAATATTTTCAATACCTTGCACACCAAATTGGGTATCAAATACTCTGATGGATATCTAGTCCTCAAATAATGCGGTTGTTTGCATAAATACATTCAAACAAAAATGGATTTTCTAGAGATTAACTCATTTGGTATGGCTTATAGATACGTTGTCAAGATTGAGCAGAAATTTAAGCAGAAGAGGCGAGAGTTTGGATATGAAAACTCCTCACAGTCAAAGCAAGGAAAAGGTGGCCCCAACCCACACAACAAGGGGCAAAGCAGAGAGGGCCACTCTTAGGACAACTAGTCCAAGCCACAAAACAAGAAGGGAAATGAGAAGATGAAGAAGGACACATGAAAATGGTGTGAGTACCATAAAATCCCTTGGAACAACATTGAAGAATGTCGCTCTAAGAAGTCACTCATGGTAGAGCTGAAGGATTCTGAGTTAGAGGTTGATTCTGATTTTGAATCAAATCTCAAAGGAGGAAAGCAGATTATCGATGTTGAACCCACTACCACTGTCGTGACCACCAAAGTCCAGCCAAGCGAACCAGAAGAACCAAAGGGGAATGCCTCTTTCACTCATAGATGTGGGTAAATGGGGCTCTTATTCATTTCATTTTCGATAGCGATAGTTAGAAGAACCTCATTTCAAAAGAGGTCGTCAAGCAGTTGGACCTTCCAACAAAACCGCACCTGCAATCATACACCATCTGTTGGCTTCACCAAGGAATAGATCTCCATGTCAGCCAACAGTTTCATCTTCCCTACGACATCAAGCCTTTCAAAGATGAGGTATTGTGTGATATTGCTCCCCTTGAAGTTTGCGATGTTCTTTTAGGACAACCATATTTGTGGAAGCGTCAAGATGTGTATGACTCTAGACCACGCAATGTTATTATTGCTTTGGGTAGACAATTGTACAAGATACCAAAGGTAGCACCACCTACTTTTATTTCTTTAATCTATGCTAAGAAATGTAGTAAGGTCATTTGACAGATTGAGAATTTCGTCTTCTTTGTAATATGTGCTCACAGTAAGTAGAAGGTCACCGCCACATCCATGGCCTCTACACAGAGACTCTCTTTGCAGCAGAAGCAAGTGGACGATATCATGGAGTAACACAAAGACATATTCTCGTCACCTACCGAGGTACCGACTCACTTTCAATTCAAGCATCCAATTGATATGACCCCTGGTGCACCTTTACCTAATGGACCAGTCTATCGTCGCTCACTGATGGAAAATGACGAAATCAGGCGTCATATCCAAGAGATTCTTCAAAAAGGACACATCAAACCCAACTCCTCCCCTTGTGGAATTTCGATTGTACTGGTGCAGAAGAAAGACAAGACTTGGTGACTTTGCATTGATTACATACCCTTAAAAAAAATCAAATCAGGAATCGATACCCAATTCCCAGGATTGATGAACTTCTTGACCAACTCAAGGGGGGAAATTTCTTTAGCAAGATTGACCTAAAGTCTGGCTACCACCAGGTTCCCATCGAACCAATTGATGTTTGGAAGACAACCTTCAAATCTAAAGAAGGTCTCTTTGAATGGTGGGTCATGCCCTTTGGATTAACAAATGCACCGACCACTTTCATGAGGTTGATGGATGATGTATTCAGACCCTTCACCAACTCTTTTGTGGTGTTATATTTGCATGACATCCTCATCTTCAACAAAAATTTGGAGGAGCATATGCGGCATATTCAACAGGTTTTGAGCACTCTGTGACATCACAAGCTATATGCCAACTTGTAAAAATGCTCTTTTGGCATGAACAGGGTCCAATAATTTGGCTATATTATTGATGAGCATGGGGTACATGTTGATCCAACTAAGATCCAATTCATCTATGAATGGCCATCCCCGACCACACTAATCGAGCTTCGGAGCTTCTTAAGACTAGCCAACTTCTACCGATGGTTCGTGTTGGGATTCTCCCATATTGCATGTGCCCTCAGCTAGGTGAACAAAGGTGGTGGAAGGGAAAAGTTCATGTGGGGGAAGGAACAACAATGATCATTCGATGATCTGAAGAATCGCCTATGCTCAGATCCAGTACTCTCCTTGCTCGATTTGCAACAATCATTCAATATTGAGACTAATGCATCTGACTATATTGTAGGTGTAGTTCTCACTCAACACGGTCATCTGGTGGCATACCATAGTGAGAAACTCTCATATGTTGTCCGAAAATACCCCACCTATGACAAGGAAATGTATTCCATTGTACAAACTTGTCTTCAATGGAAACACTAAATTCTGGGAAAGGAGAGGATCATCCACAATGATCACAAGCCTCTGCAATTCATACAAAAACAGGGGAAATTGTAGAACAATCGCCATTAGAAATGGTCCACCTACCTAAAAAAGTCACATCTCAACATCAAGTATAATATAAGGATCTCAAATTGTGTCGCTGACTACCTCAATCGACCTCTCGTGGCTGCACTCACCACTGTGCTCCATTCCTATGGACATGAGGCATCTAAGTGGCCCCAAATTTATTAGTAAGATCCACACTTCGCCACCACCTATCATCTCTTGGGTACAGGCGCGACCGTCATCGATTTTCACATTCATGATGGACTATTATGCCATCTGGGCCATCTTTGTATTCCTACAAGTGAGCATGCAAAGCTGATTTGGGAAGCCCACTAGAGAAAATTGTGGTTGTTCTTGAGAAACATTTCTATTGGCCAAAACTTCGACAGGACGTCAGAAAGTATATCAGATATTTCACTTCCTTTTCCATTTCCAATCCATCCATCAAGAAGTAAGGATTATACACCCCTCTTCCTACTCCCAAGAAGCCTTGGGAATCCATATCAATGGATTACATGTCTGGACTTATGTCCATTAAGCAAGGCAATGACTACGTATTTGCGGTCATTGATCAGTTTTCGAAGATGGCCATCCTCATAGCCTGTAATAAGAATATCATAGTGGCAGATACTACCAAGAGCTTCTTCGAATGAGTGTGGGTCCATTTTGGCATACCACAGACCATCATCTCCGACCGAGACAACACATTCCTCAACACATTTTGGTCAATTCTTTGGTCACTATTGGAAACCGAGATCACTAAATGCACTACTTTCCACCCGCAAACAGACAACCAAATAGAGGTCGTTGATTAGATGATTGTAAAAATCTTGTGCATGTACAACTCTAAGAATCCACATACATGGTATGAGATTCTCCCTTATGTTCAACACAGTTACAACAGGGCTCTCCATAGCTCCATCGGCCATAGCCCATTTGAGGTGGGGTTGGGATTCCAACCCTTGGGTCCCATTGATGTTGCACTACCTCTTTCCACTGCATAGACAGACTCTTCCCATGTTCATTCTGCGACCGACAAAGCCATCAAATTCATTGAGTGGATTCAGCACATCCGCCAATAGGTCCATGATATTTTGCAGAAATCTAATGCTAAGTACAAGGAGCTCCATGATCAACATAGGGTACCACACTAATTTCAGGTTGGCGACAAAGTTTGGTAACATTTGTAGAAGGAGCGTCTCATAGGGCCCCATTGGAAGCTACTCCCACTTCGCTATGGGCCTTACACTATCACCAAGGTTGTGGTTAGCAATGCTTTTGAGCTCAACACTCCACCCTTCCTTATCCTGCACCTAGTATTCAATGTGGACCTCCTTCAGCCCTATTTTCCACCATTATTGGACACCTTAGAGATCGCAGAACACCTAACACCAACAAATATCAACCCTAATTGCATGGAACAAGCATCCACTGATAAGATAGTGGACACACATGTCGAGGAAACTCGCTAGGAGATGATCAAGATTTATCGTGTTGTCAAGGAAAGGCAACTCCTACACCAAGGCAAGTGGCTTACCCGGGGCCAAATCCAACAAAAGTTTCATCACCTGATGGGGGAACTCAATGCAATGGATACCATTTCTTCCTACGGGGGGAGGATTGATCCAGGTGGATATTGGTGGCCACCCACCTATTCCAACTGGGTCCTCTTTTCCGTTTTTAGTTCAACACGTTATTCGATACTTCTTTGTAAGTGTGGGTTCTACACTTATGGGGTTGTATGAAGACCTACACATCTTCTAAGTGGATACCAGTGGCCTCTCACCTAATCCAACTGGATTATTTTATATGTTTTCATGTTATCACATACTGTTGTACTTCCAAGGCTATTTTGGAGCCCTAAACAATGTTTTTTTTGGCTCGCCACAGTCAAATTGTAGGCGAGGTCAGAGTTTGACGACAAAATGTGTATTTCTTTGAAATACCTTTTCAATGGGATATAACGAGCCTAAAACACAGGTCGTATGCAAAAGTTACGACCCCAAGAAGTCGAGGTACCAACTTACCCATTGGGGCCCACATGACTTTTGGTGTTTCACCTCTTAGGTTTAGGTTTTTGGATATCTAGGGTTTTGGCATTCATGAGTAATATCAAAAAGGCCTCTGGAGCCTCATTGTAATCATTCTTCTCAGATGGATGAGTGTGGAAGCCACATCTCTTCTCAGAGATTGCTACCACCATTCGAGCAAGTGTTTCAGTTCTGTAGTTTTATAGTTTCATCATATTTCATTTATTCAATAGAAGATATTGTTCACTAGATATGTGTGTTGTTCTTCATATCTCTGTGTTTATTGTATTCAGTCTGTTAATCAG
Organism: Picea mariana; assembly: GCA_032191745.1. NCBI lineage: Eukaryota > Viridiplantae > Streptophyta > Pinopsida > Pinales > Pinaceae > Picea > Picea mariana. Next base: position 3,150 of record JASDQU010735605.1, on the reverse strand, counting down.
TTCATTCCGCTCATAAATCTAGATCAATGATTCACATTGATAGATTGCACTTTTCTTCTTTCAAAACACTACTTGCTTTGATTTTCTTAATAATTAAAAAAAAAATGATCACTCTCTTTGATTTCCCAAGAAATCCATTTAACACAAAGATTAGTTGAGCCGAGACATAGATGACTTATAATAGGTTTCCCTTTGGAAATTCACAATTTGTTTAGGTTAGTGTTAATTTTATTTAACACTTTTATAAATATTTGTTATAATATTATCTTTTATTTTTATTGGAATTGGGGATTTATTTCTTTGAAGTGCATTATCTAAATTTATTTGTCTATTTGAATCAAGTCAGATTTGATGAAACTATCAGTCTATGGACATGTTGCTATGAGGACTTTCAAATACGATGCGAAAGAAACTATCCACTAGGAAGTGAGCCTCCATTAGAGGAGGCAAACTCCCATTGATTTATCATTTCACTTCCATTGTGTTGACTCTTTTGGTAATAAGATACCATAAGGATTAGTGTCCAATTTTAAGGGTCAGGAGAAGGTGTACTTTGATCATTTATGTGTATGTTGGTATTGCATTGCAAGCTTCACATATTTGAACAACCTTCCTTATCCGCTAATAAATCCAACCACTTTGGGATTTTCAAGAATGTGAACTTCACTCGTGATAATGTCCTCCTTTTTCACTAATAGATCCAACGTCCTCCTTTTTCACTAATAGATCCAACCACTTTGGGATTTTTGATACAATAAATTTCAAAAATGTGAACTTTGATACATTTATGTGTATGCATAGAGTGCATTGCAACTCTCACACGTTTATTCTATAACAACTTTTATAATAAATAATTATCCCATAAAACATTGAATTATTAAATTTAAGATCGAGAATGACCTACTAAGTAGAAAATCCATTTTTTTGAATCATGTTTACATTATTACACTAAAAATAATAAGATATATTTAAAGTCAAGTTTATAATATTAGTAACTTAAATTGAAAAATAAAAATCTATAAAATAAATTATTATAATAATAAAAATATATAATAAAATAAATAAATATAATTCCACTCATCTTTAATTTTTAAATATCCATAAATTTATATTTTATTTTTTTAATCCTTTAATTACTTATTAGTTTAATTTATACAATTTTAATTAAACGTAAATAACTCATATTTTATACCATAATATCTCAAACACGTTCATAGAATGTTTTTTCAACAATATTGAATCAATAAACAAATAAAAAAGATTTGATTAATTAAAGTGTCTTTTCTACTCTATTGAATCATTAAACTAGTAAAAAAACTTCAATTAACTAAATAGACTCTAATCGAAATAGACCATCACCTAGGTTTAATTTATTTTGTTAGAACACCTTCTCATAAGTTATGTGGAGTCTTTGACATAGTTTTGCAACAAGTACGGAGTATGCCTCTACCAATTTTGGTTAAATATAGAGAATTGTGTAACATGTAAAATTGTAACTCATCATAGACCCTCGCAACTATAAACCAATATAAATTCATGAGATAAACTAAATGGAAAAAAAAATTAAAAAAAATACAGAGAGATTCAAAACTTGGACTACTAGAATTAGAGATTCAAAAACAGGACTCTTAGAACCCTTGTGTTGCAGATTTTATAAGCGACAAGTTAGAAAAACCCTAGAACCTCGAATTGAACAACCAAAGATGAAAACCCATCGAGCAAATCTAATTTACTCGTTAGATAGACCTCGCAACGCAAACCAGTTACATAGCCAGGAATTAAAGAGCTCACAACTATAAACCAGTATAAATTCATGGGGTAAACTAAATTGCAAAAGTCAAAACAAAGATACAATAAGATTCAAAACCTAGACTCGTATAATATTTTTTCATTCTTCATACTGTCAACATAATTTTTCATTAGCCTTAGAATATTTTTTCATTCTTCATACTATTTTTTCATTCTTCATACTGTCAACATATTCTTCATTATCCTTAGAATGATTTTTTTTCTAGAGTTTATCAGTTTTTTTTTTTCAAGTAGATTGTTTGTCATCTGCCCTTGTGATTTTTCAGCATTTTCCCCATCGGCATCAGTCTCCCATCCTGCATTTTATTATTTGTTTCTACTTCAGGTTTTCTTGTTGTAATTCCTATTTTGTGAATGATAATACTGATACAGTTGCTGACTTTTATGTGATAGTTACTTGCATAAAAAAAAATCCACTAAGAACATAAGTATTTGAGAGCACATAATCTCCACACCTATGGAGCTATATATGCATCTCTAGAAAAAAAAAAAATTGCGTTATAGAGCATATTTTGATTCGTGGGTATAGACCTTGTTTTTACCAGGGGTCAGTTTTGGCAATAGATTTGCTAGAGGCCTTTGCATAATTTTGCTGTTATTTTTGGTATGATTTGTGAGGGTTTTGGTATTGGGGATGGAGGAGAAAAACAAAGTTACGTAGACTCACTTGACATCGACCGCAGCTATAACTTAACCACCCTGGGGGCTTGTCTTGGGTAGTATCAGGAAATAAAATTTCACCTCGATTTTTCTCTTCAATGGCCTAAATCTTTACAAGCAATCTATCACCTTATGGCTTGATTGTAGTGAACTTTGGAGCTGCAGTTAGCTTGTAAAATTCTCTCTATCGCTAAATTTATGAGAGCCTGATTTATAATTATTCTAATACACATGTCTTCTAATATTTTAGGGGTTTTCCCTCTTTAGCTGTCTGATCTGTCTCTGTCATACTAGAGGGCATGTGAAAAATTTGCTCAAACTGTCTACAAAACTTAATTTCTGTCACATATGGCAATTGAACCCAAACAAACGCAATTGATAAAAGTGACATCTGCTATACCCCAACAAAAAAGTTGCGACAACACTTGGAAATAATGGAGATGTTAACTAGTTGATTAGCTTCAGTAATAAGCGCGTGTTGTAAGCGCCAGTTAGCTTAGTTAAGAGTCAGTTCTCTGATTGTCTTTTGGTTTGCATGTAGCCGACTCGGGAGAGTCTTTTCCTATATAAGGATGTAATCCGTCTTCGTTTAATATCAAGAAGTGAGCGTAGCCTCACCGTGTTTGTTTGCCCCGCATATTTTATCTTGGTATCAGAGCCACGAGGAGAAGGTGCGGAGCC
>JASDQU010735604.1:216147-232613 GCA_032191745.1 Picea mariana | reverse complement strand
TGTATGTAAATTATGTACATGCATGTACAGTTATGTACATGCATGCATGATGCTGGTTTGCTGATTTGCAAATTAGGATTGTTGTAGAAACTTTGTTTTGGTTCATTTGTTTGAAATTTATATTGATGCAAGTATTATGTAGCTATTTAAAAAAATAAATTGAAAAACTGTTTGGGTAATTTATAATACATGGACTAAATATACAAAGAATATAACACAGAATTTGTATATTATTGAAAACTTGTATGTAAATTATGTACATGCATGCATGATGCTGGTTTGCTGATTTGCAAATTAGGATTGTTGCAGAAACCTTGTTTTGGTTCATTCGCTTGAAATTTATATTTGTGCACTGCTCATATAGGCAGATTAAAAGTATTATGTAGCTGCTAAAAAATAAATTGAAAAACTGTTTGGGTTATCATATCAAGGTTTAGGTTATAAAAGTGCATGGTAAATATGGTTGGTAATACTTAATTTTTTTGCTGATTAAAAATATAAAATAGGAAAATAAAAGTTATAAAGGAAAATAAAATAGGAAAAAAACAGTTATAAAGGAAAATAGAGTACATGTTATATCGAGTATTATTAAAATAATAATTGAGATAGGTTTTTCCACCATGAGAGATTATTAAAATGGCCTCACAATAAATCGGCGAGGATAAATATAGTTCACCTCGGATGTTAGTCTGGCTCATTAGCTCGACCCACGCATGTTAGGGTGCCATGTCGTTGTCCCATACTCCCAGCTGGGTGCTAGCTTCCCTCTTCCCGCTGCATCGCCTTGGCTTCAATTTTCTCAGAGATCCTTTCTATGCAGACCCTCCTCTACGAATCGTTCCTACAATCAACATTCCTGCATCGCGCGTACTTGCTCCACGTATCTCTCAGCTTGCTGGCAACAATTTTGGAACCCTTGAATCATAGTAGTGACTTTGGAGGGGAATGCGAAATGTTTATAGAATCGGGAAATCATAGAGGTTTCTGCATTGAATAGAGTGTTGATCTCCTCCAACTCCTTAACCAGTTCATTGTCGCGTTTGAACCTGCATTTGGCCCTCGGCCTTGCATCGACCTCCCTATACCTGCTCGGCATTGGGTATTCAACTAATATTAATGGGGTTTTTCAAAAATTCAATCCATTTCACCTCTAGTTATTCATTCCTAAGTTCTTTTATCGGATACGTGTCTGTAAATAGTGTTTCGACAAAGGGTGGAGTTTTCCAATCGGTTGGACATGTCAGGAACAGTCTCGAAAAGGGTTTCATATACAGATATTTGCGAGGATATTTATCCATAGCTAGTTCTATGCACCAGGAGTGGTGGTAAGTCGTGAATACCATCCTCACAAAACCATTGTCAATTTTCTGTGGCTTTACAAAGTTGGGTTTTGTAATGATTTTGAAAGGGGTGGTCTAAATGTTTTAATTTTTTTTTTTGGTATTTTTGGTAGAAATTTGGTGATATAAATTTGGGTAAAATTACAATTTTGTGTTGTTTACACAAATATACTCAACTTACTGAAAAACTTCTAAGGGATTGAGATTCTAAAGATTTAACCACTCAAATCTAAAGATCCAACAATTTCTAACTATTCCAATAAAATTAAAAAATATATATAACTAAAAAAACAAAAACTTAAAATTTTTAAACTACAAACTGTCACACATAATTTAATTCTATACAACTAAATCAAAACCCCATAATTCCATACAACTCATTCAAAACCTTTAAAAATTTTGGTTCTAGCTTTTAATTCTAATTTTGAGTAAGAATAAGTCAATGAAACTTTGCATTTCACCATGTTCAATTTTCTATGTTTCCACATAAATTAGGTCTTCTAATAATTTTGATTTTGAGATGCTAACAATATATTATTTTAACTCAGATCTTATAATTATATCCACCTAATATTCACCCATTAATATTTGGAAGAAATTTTAATTCTAATTTGCATATAAGACAATAAAACGAAATTTTAATTCTAATTTACATATAAGACAATAAAACTTTACATTTCAGCAGTTTATTACTAACTAAAAATCACATAAAAAATTTTAAACTTTTGAATTGTAATTTTAAAAGAAACTATAGATAAGTTTAAATTTTTTAATGACGATTATCAGCTTATCACGAAATTTTCAAAAAGAACAGAATCTACTATAACTTATAAGAAGGCTAAGCTTAGTGTGAATTCATTGAATTTTTTAATGTTTTGATTTATTAGATTTAATTCATAATAATGGTTTAACATAATAGCTTAGTGTGGAATTCATTGAATTTTTTAATGTTTTGATTTATTAATTTTAATTCATAATAATAATTTAACATAATAAAATGATATTTAAATGTTAAAATTTAATATTAATTAAAACAAATATATTATATAAATAATTAATTCATAATAAAATTAATAAATATAAATTAAAATTAAAACATCAAATGGATTAATAATAAATAAATAGTGAGCGTTGAGGGTCGTTCTAAATGTTGAACAAAAGGATGTTACAACCAAGAGCTCATGCTCGAAAACCGTATCAAATTAAAACCAAAACATTAAAACCCTATCATTTGTTTGTTTGGCTAGGTTTCCACCTCATTGATGTGCAGGTATATGGCTTTTATCATTTACCATATCTTATAAATTATGTTTTATAATAAATAAATAAATAGTGAGCGTTGAGGGTCGTGGATTCTAAATGTTGAACAAAAGGATGTTACAACCAAGAGCTCAGGCTCGCAAACCCTATTAAATTAAAATCGAAACATTAAAACCCTATCATTTGTTTATTTGGCTAGGTTTCCACCTCATTGATGTGCAGGTATATGCTTTTTATCATTTACCATATCTTATAAATTATGTTTTCCAGTAAATAAATAGTGAACGTTGAGGGTCGTGGATTCTAAATGTTAAACAAAAGGATGTTACAACCAAGAGCTCATGCTCGAAAACCTTATCAAATTAAAATCAAAACATTAAAACCCTATCATTTGTTTGTTTGGCTAGGTTTCCACCTCATTGATGTGCAGGTATATGGCTTTTATCATTTAACATATCTTAAAAATTAGGTTTTCTAATGAGGAGAAATGATTTTAAATGAAATCTCATAATAGTTTGGTTTTACATAATGTGTAGGTATGTGGTTTTTATTATTTATTATATCTTATAAATTAAGTTTTTAAATGGGGAGAAATGATTTTAAATGAAATATCATAATAATTAGGTTTTAAAATGGGGAGAGAAATGATTTCAAATGAAATTTCATAATAGTTGGTTAACTATGAAGTTTGTTGCTTGCTAGAAGTTTTATATTGTTTCATTTTTTTTTATGAGCTTTAGTTTTTTTTTTTTTTTTTTCTTTTAAAAGCTTGTTTTGAAATCTTGGTTCATAAGGACAATGTGAATTTGAATGTTGAGCCAATGAATTTGGGGTATCGTTTGTTTTGGATGTAAATAATTCAATACCATTTTTAAGGAACATCTAGAAGCTCAAAGAAATTATTTAGGAAGAGAACATGAGGTTTTTAATTTGAAGGGTAGGAATTTCCTATGCAAACCAATATAGTGTTTTGAAGAAAAAGGTTTCATATATATTAGAATGGATGGTAGTGAGATGAAGCCATTTTACTTACCTAAGATGTTGAGTAGTGGAACATTAACAATATACAAAATTGAGGAATTTAATTCATTCCAAGAAGAAAAAATAGTTAATATTTATGATTTTTTATTTCTCTTGTTTATTCATAAAGAATTTGTTACATATAAATGATCAAGCCTAGTTGTTGAAGCCATTCAAGTTAAAAGAGGTACTTTCAATCCCAATTTATGACCCCGATGATTTGCTTAAAAGTCATTTATGTTCCTTTGGATACACCAAAGTGTTACACTAAGTATTTGGGCATGAAACAAGAGGGTGGTGATAATGAGAATGCTATGGTTGAAGTAGAGATATAATATGGTACAAGGTTATAAGAAACGGCCTTGATATGAAAAATGAAAAACATAAAACAACTAAATTCCCTGGGCTCTACCAAAGAATGATAATCTTGATTTTTTGTAGATCGATGAGTAGGAAATGGGAGATGATTATAAAAGATAACGAATTCTAGATGGAATTTAATGAGCCATCTCGTCAAAGCAGAGGCCGAATTTTAATTATAGAGAAAGGAATATGGCTCGTTCCTCTAAAACTAGTTTGGTCTATGGCCAAAAAATTGCCTCCACCACCTCTCAATATGAAATAATTAAAAAATAGATTGACCAACATGGATGGTAGTTGTGGTCACATGAACCACCCTAAAATGGTCCCTTTAAGAAAAGGAACATGTTATTCTTACCCCTCCCAAGAGAAAAATATTCAATAATAATGAACAATATTTATTGTCCAAGAGGATTGCTTGACATTTAATTGAGTTGGTTTAATACTAGGAGTTTGGAGATAACTTGATCAAGCCTACCCCTAGGATTTTTTCTTAAAATAACACTACTAGTACTATAAGGAATGAGGTGACACAACATGATATACACCTCTTTAGGAATGAGGTGACACGATATGATATGCATCTCTTTCTATATATGAGAAGAAAATAAAGAAATTATCCATGTCCATGATGAAATTTAAGGGAGGAAAAAAAAAGTTGAAAGGAAAAGTTTTGATGCTAGAGACATTAATCCTTTTAGTTATTTTTTTATTTTTTTTCTAAGTTAATTTTTTTTTTATATTTAGTACTTGTTATAAAATAGAGAGTTTAAACATACAACCTTAAAACAAAGAGTTTAAACATACAACTTTCTGGAGCCTAGGTTTCCATGAAAATAAACAAACCTAGCTCCACCAGAGTTCAAAGTATAAATAGCTATGTGGGGTCAAAAAAATAACAACATAAATTCAGAGGGGATATAGTCTCTACAAAGAAGTGCTAACATAAAAAATTCACTGCTACTTAAGGACAAACCTATAAAGCTAAAGGAAAAACCGTCTAGAGAGAAAAAACCACTACTAGACTGAATGTGAATCGTGTTCATCCTAAGGAGATACAGTGTTTCTCAATGACAGAGGAATTGACATGTTAAAGTGAATTTCATCTTGGGAAGACAAGGTTGATGCCGGCCTATTGTGAGCTGGGAGGACATTCATAGCTACTAATAGTGAGATTATTTTGTCCAATTATTCAATTCTGTATTTTAAATATGTCACTTTACTACGAACCTCGAAGAGAAGCTACAAATGTTCTTCCTTCAAACATAATCTTCTTAGGGAGTTGGCATGGCTAAAGTTCTTCAGCGAAGTGTTAAGGGGACTAGAGGGTGGGTCTCCATATTTTATGTTGTCCAAGTTGACCAACATGGTGCATTGTGCCATGTTTATAAACATCGGTGTGGCGATTTATAAGAAACATCACCCATTGAATCGACTTCAGCCTCATACCATTCGACTCTACACCCCCAATTCATAGTTTCCTCCAACATAATTAGTTCTCTTCTTGTATCAACATTTTACAATGTTGGTTCCTTGACTTCTCTCTCTGGATCACTGACAGAAAGCCCCATTTCATCAATTTTCTTACCCATATGTTGTTGTGTAACATCCTGGTTCTAACCCTTACAAAATATAATGTACTATGTAAATATGACTTAGGTTGGTGAGACGGTAAAGTTGAAAAGGGGCCAGAGCACCTAGGAAATGTAACGCTTCCTATCCATTAATTAAATACATCACTGGATGCAAGAACGACAAGGACAAAATAGATAGGGGGCTATGATTCCATGAGAGAGGGGGCTTGAGGGTATAAGTCTTGTTATTATTATTTTAATTACCCATAATTGATTTTAAGGAGAAGAGGGGGTTACATGAGCTTCTTGGGAAGGAGGCCATGTGACTCTTTTCTTCATTTAATTATTTAAACATCCCTTGCGGGTTGTTTTGGGGTTGTTCTTCCCTTGGTTCATCCTCTTCTTACTAGTTCACTCATTCTTTTTCCTCTTTACTCACTAATTCTAGTTCATGTGCTCTTGGGCTAAGCATGGAAATGAATGGCAGGAAGAGGAGAGCCATCGTTGAATGGATATAATGATTTAATGATCATTCCCAGAGGGAATGGATTCCTATGTGCATGAATTTAATGGCAGTTTGGATGGAACTATCCACAAATGAGAGTCCTTGGAATTTCAAGTACGGAGATTTCCTGACCAGTAGCACTGGAGCCTTGGAGAGAAATGGAATAGCCTCAGGGATTGCATGGCAGAGAAAGGCGTTCATTTCTTGGGGTTGTGCAAGCCGAGGGGTAAAGAGAGCTGGAAATTAAGATTGTTGTGAGGTTGGGAAATCTGAGAGCTACTTAGCTAACTACTGTGTATTTAAACTTGGCCTAGGACCCATCCTTGTGGATTCATAGCCCTAGATCAGGAGTGACCTATTGTTGAGAGTAAATGAACAACAACATATATGATTGAGAGGAATGTCCTTGGTCTGCAGCGAGTTGGTGAACGTTTACTGGCAAAGATAAGTGCTCTCTACGTTTTTTGTTTAATGTATTCTGTTGTGTATTTAATTATCTCTGAGATATGTATTCTAATGTGCCTATCTACTGGTTATTTGTTTTGCATGGAATGTTGTTTATCTCTTTTATGCTGTGACATGGATCTTGTCTTATGGATGTGGTGTGAATGCTTCTAACATTGTTGAGAAGTCCTTTTTTTCGAATTAGAGATAAGAGAAATGAGTCTTGGGACTGCCCCATGCCTAGCCTGGGGCTAGTTGGGTGTGTTGCAACCTATTTAAGTGGCATAGCCTAGCCTCTGGGTGGTCGGGTATGTTACAGATTGATATCAGAGCTTCTAGTTGAAACATCATGCCAGTATGGTTCAGGTTTGTTGGTCAGAGTCTCGTGGTTGAGATCAAATTATCTGATCGTGAATTTGAAAAGCTTAGGAGGAATGGCATTGCAAAATATACATAGGATTTAGATTGTCAGAGATTAGTTGAAAGGGGTTTGAAGGATCATGACTGTCCCCTATCGAATTCAAGAGTGATCACCACTATAAGATCAGGAGAGATCTGGCATCATTGGATCGAAGGACAGGTGAACATGGGTCGTCTGATGTAAAGGAAGCAATGGTTAAGGTCACAACCATCAGATCCCATTGGAGAGAGAGATCAACTAAGAGTAGGCATTGTAGGGAACCAAGTTGCACGGGAGATAATTTCCCAAGGAGGTCCTACAATCCAAACCACAGTTTCACCAAGGGGTTATGTGTTAGCATCAGGAGAATTACGGGGCAAAAAGCGGGTTACTCCAAACCGTTGATGCGTGCCACCACAAATTGAAAAGCATGTAGTGATGTGACATGTTAGTACTTGAGCGACGAACCTATGAAGAGAAGAAGTAGTCGAGGACCATTGATCTATAGGATGAATCGCGCCAATCTATCGTGTGCTCCGGGTGAAAGAACTATGGGAAAAGGAAAGCAAAGAGAAGTTGAGAATTGAGATTTCTGGACCTCGAAGATCCGAGGTGAATTGTAGTCCTCTGATCCAAGAGGACACTTGGCAAAAATCTACACACTTTAGGGAAAAGAGAAGGTTGAGAGTTGAGTTCTCTGAAGTACAAAGACCCGAAGAAATCATAGTCGTTGATCTGTGGGAAACACGCATTAGTATATCGCAAGCTTCAGATAAAACAAATTCAAAAAAAAAGTTGAAGTTTGAGTTTTCCGAAGTCTGAAGGCCCGAAATAATTGCAGCCATTGATCCTTGCAGAGGTAACTTCTGAAGTCTAGAAGTTTGAGTTTAAAATGGGCCGTCCGATAAGGGAGACACATGGTGATAGTTTGGTCGGTTCGGGAAATTGGAGTTTGGGAGAATTGGAAGTGTGCTAGTGTGGAAACTCCCGAAGTCCCGAAGCCGAAAGAGCCGAAGTGGTGGGGCATGATGACATCACTAGGAGGTGATGTGGACCCCAGAATTTTCATAGTGACGTGGCATGCAGACATTACCAGGGATGACGCGAACACATGGGATGTGCGTCACATGTCAATAAGTTTTGAGCATGAAGATGATTGAAATTTTAGATAGGACGTGACACATGTCACCCGCCTGCTTGGACCACGTGTGTGCTTACAATATTTCACTATGTGGTGGCAAATCGTGGACTCTGGAGAAATTACTCCGAGAGTTTTCAGTTGAGAGTTGAAACTCCTAAAGCCCAAAGAGTCGGAGACCTGAAGTAAATGTCGACTATTGGATCGTCCGAAGTAGAACTGAACCATCAGATTAGGAGAACAGGTGGCATGAAGCTGTGGATTTCGGGTAAGGAACCGAAGTAAATGTCAATTGTTGGATCATTCGAAGTAGACTTGAACCGTCATATCAGGAGAACAGGTGACGTGAAACTATGGATTCCGTGTAGGGACCTAAAGTAAACGTCGATTGTTGAATCGTCCAAAGTAATTCCCCACCATCTAATTCAAATGGACGCGTGACAAAATCTCATGTATCTCGAGGGAAGTAAAGTTTGATATTTGAAAATTTTGAAGTCCATAATTCTTAAACGACCACAACCATCGATCTGGGAGAGGTAAATCTGAACTGTTGGTTCCCAGATATCAGTCATCCATTTAGAAGCACCGTCAAGATTGTGAGTTCAATGGTCACCTCACATTGCAGGGATGGGAGGTGCTTGGGCTTTATGAAGTCAAGGTCGAGCCGTAATCGAGACCATAATTTTGGCAAAAGGAAAAGTGGTGGCTCGAGGTGAATTGCGGGGTGAAAATTAGTTTGGTTCCAAACCGCAATTGCGCGTCTACGTGAGGTCATCGCCTAAGGTCACATCTAAGGAGGGGCCAAGAGAAAAAGGAGCTAGTGACAACTCTAATATTTTTTGCAAGAGTGAATGAGAAGGTCATAGGGCCATCAGACCTGCACTAGAAAGCCGAAAGGGACTATGTTTAGATACAAAACAAAACCATCAAGGTTTCAGAGAGCCAATTCGTCTCGGGATTGAATACCCTTGACTAAGAGGTCACATAGCCTTAGGAGAAGGGGGTCTACATTAAGAAACAAAGGGGAAAGAAGAGGAAACGCTCAAATCAATAAGCCCATGTTTTTGTGCATTTGGTCATATGTAAATGGTTTGAAGGAAGCACCTCATAAATATTTAATTCAAGAGAGAGTTAACACTAGAATAATATAGGGAATTGATAAAGGGTCAAAATATGATCTGTTTGTGAACTGAGAACACAACAGAAACATGAGTACGATATAATGAGTTGATCCATGTCTATGATCAACTCATGAAGACAAAAGAACTGACACACAATCATGATTAAAAAAATCTTAATCCATATAAAAAAGAAAAATGATATTAATCAAAGAATAATATTATCACTTAAATGAAAAGGTACCTGTAAATTTAATTGACAATTTTTGTCTGATATGCATAGCTCTAGCAAGATGGTTTCTTGCATGTTTATCAGGATTAGAGGTATAACGAGATCAATTCAAGAATAGGATTAGATGTTAGAGTCATGGAGGCATGAATTTTCTTACAAAAGTTAGATGAGGTACTACAAAAGAAAGAATCATCACATGGGACATGAAGCTAGCAGGTGAATAATGTCATTAATGGGCATAGAAAGGAAAATTAAGGCTCCATAGCCTTGAAGGTAGAGATGTGTAGATAGTTGAAACTTGATGTGGAAGGAAACAAAGAGATTAAGAGATGGTGTGTGAATAATCTCTATGTGTCAAGCATAGGAGTTCTAGGGAAGGATTTGTTAGATATGACTTATCTATTGTCTAAAAGCTTAAATCAAAGTTCACAGTGGAAGCAAGATGCCCATGAAGAGGAATTGGAATTCTCTCTCACTTCAAAAGTGGCACTGAATGAAAATGGATTTCCATTGGGAATGGTACTAAGTCGGAAAGAATGGCCAGGTGGAACATGGCTGGAAAAGTGTTCAGACCTAGGGAACCATAGTGCAGATGAGAAGAATGGGAGCATGCAAGGTGTCAAGGATCTAAAGGAATTCAAGGACAAACAACTACAATAGAAATAGATAAATAAATAAGTGAATTGAAACAGAAATGCACTAGAGTGCATGAAGCATACAATGAAGTTAAATTTCATATGCATTGGTAGGCATGCTAACAGTAAATTCTTGGTGCATATAGATGTGTAATTTTGCATATGTACATGCTTGGATATGCATATAACATGCCGATGAACTTAGAATATTCTGTTATTATGAAATAATGTTTGAGTATGACTAAGGATGGATTATGTATTCAGGAAAAATGATACAACAGGTTTGAATATGCGGATGTTGTTGTTGCTTATAATTTCCATCAAGGTGAACACCCATGAGGATGGCAGGAATGGTGATCAAAATGATGAAGGGGGAAGTCTGTGAGATTCTACAAATATCAGTTGGTCAAACAAAAACAAGTAGGTTGGTAACAACCAGGTAGGTATGCATTTAGTTTTTGTTAATGCATACATGTTGAAGGGGATCCATGTAAGGATTTCCTTAGTTAATTTTCAATATTTAAATTGATATGTAGTGGCCGAAGGCCCAGAGTGTGTAAGTGTTCGTGATGCTAGAATGCACTTAGATAAAATGTCAGTTGCATATTATGTTATGATTGGTTATGGGATCATAACCATGTAATTCAAGAGACATACTCCTTATATAAAAATGAATATCCATATAGATAGTCATGTGTGAGACCGTAATATGGTTGGATATGGAAGGGCTATAGCGCTATGTGAGTGCTCGATAGTATCTACTATATATCTGATGTTTGGATTGCAACCTCTTTGCCAACATTGAAGAGCACTTAAGGATTATATTATTGATGTTATGTTTGTGTGGAAAAGGAAGGTAACCAAATAGTTAGGCAAGTAGTAGGAAGTGTGTGGATGATGTGTTGAATTGTTGGCCAGACCTTACAACTCATCATTGTGGAATACATGACATAGTTATGTGGTATTATGTAGTCAATGCATGGATGCATTGTGTAGATGTGACCATGGGTATTAGCACACTGATTGTTATCTTATTAACAGTTTCATTATGAAAAGTCTGTGTGATTAATAATACATGTGTACGTAATGATGAGTTCATTCCAATTGATAGTTGGATTAATATAATTAATTGAATTATAGTTGTAAACAATTCTAAGATCACTTTGTGATTTTTTTTTGAATCATTGCCATGAAAATATATATCTTGTACATGAGATATTGACAATTTGTTTGTCTGAGGAATGTTGAAATTGCAAGAGGAAAGGGGTCTGGGATATGGAAGTGTTGTAATCCCATAAAGAAGACCAATGCCTATTGCTACAAGAGTCAAATTTTTATCAGCAGAAGCTCAAGTCTAGAAGTTTTAGTTTTCCTATATAAAAGAGTTTTGGGAATTATGATTTGATAATTACTGATGAATTGTTTTGGCCAAATGTAAATTGAAGAAATTGTAGGTAGAATGGTCTTAGATATGGAAGGGATGTAAGCCCATAAGGAAAAATGATATCTATAGCTACAGAGCCAACCATTATGAGCAGAAAGATCATCCTTGGAAAATTTAATTTTCCTGTATAAAACAGATTTGACATTTATGTTTGAAATGGTTATAATGATATCTCATGATGACTGTATGTGTATAATATAGATGAAATGTTGGATATGCAAGATGGAAATAATGGAAAAGGATATTGTTGTGACATGAGAACCCTGTGTCCCTAGAAAACTTCTTGTGCAAGAGAACCTTGGTCAGGCAAGATGGATCACCTGAGGGACTGCATAACAGAAAAGGGGATGCCTGAGCCTAGGCCTGGAAAGTAAGTGACCACAAGGAAGAGGAGACTTTGATATCTCTTGATTGGGGTCATGCACACAATGGGTATGCCAAGGAAAACAATGATCCAAGTTAACGAGACAACCATATGGATGTATATCCATGAACCACACAGATAAGTATTGTATTGGATTATGAAAATTTACTCTTACAATATGAGAAAGAATGAGAATTTTATGGACAAATTTTGAACTGACATGCTCACTAATTTGAAATATTGCAGGAAAACGATGAATGTTGAAGATCTAGAAAAGTACCAGACTATGAAATAAAATAATTTGATGTTGGAGCAACTAAATGAAAAAGGCATGGAAGGAAGAAAATCCAATCGACTTGCTACAATTGGAGTTCTGTAACCCACAACTCTGAAACTTCCTAGCCGAGTGCACTGAAGTCGGGGAGAAGTGGAACAACCTGAGGGACTACATGGCAGAGAAAGGGGTTCATTTCTTTGGGTGGTGTAGGGATGAAAGGGAAGGAGAGCTTGTTGGTTGGAACTGCTGCTAGAAATATAAATTCTGAAGATCATCATACATGTTTTGGGTCGGAATTCCTATGTATACATGTTTTAGGCCAGAGTGCCTATGTATATAAGATTGGGCTAGATTTCCTGTGTGAATTAAGGCCAGAGGGCCTAGAATTATAATATTAATAATATTGGAATGGTGTTGTGCACTAAGGGTAGTGCCAAAATAAGAGGAGGGGGATGTAACATACCGGTTCTAACCCTTATAAACTATAATGCATTATGTAAATATGACTTAGGTTGGTAAAGTTGAAAAGGGGCAAGAGTGCCTACGAAATGTAACACTTCCTATACATTAATAAAATACATCGTTGGATGCAAGACCAAGAAGGAAAAAAGAGATAGGGGGATATGATTCCACAAGAGAGGGGGCTTGAGGGGATAAGTATTGTTATTATTATTTTATTTACACATAATTAATTTTATGGAGAAGAGGAGGTTACACGGGCTTCTTGGGAGGGAGTCCATGTGGCTCTTGTCTTCATGTAATTATTTAAACATCCCTTGGGGGCTGTTTTGGGGTCATTCTTCCCTTGGTTCATCCTCTTCTCACTAGTTCAGTTGTTATTCTTCCTCTTCACTCACTATTGTTAGTTCATGTGTGCCTGGGCTGGGCATGGAAACGAATGGTAGGAAGAGGAGAGCCATCGTTGAATGGTTGTAATGATTTACTGAACATTCCTAGAGGGAATGGATGCCTGTGTGCATGAACTTGACGACAGTTCAGATGGAACTATCCATAGATGAGATTCCTTGGAATTTCCAGTAGGGAGATTTCCTGACCAGTAGCACTAGAGCCCTGAAGGTAAATCACTACTACATATTGAAAAATTTGCGATGACTACTTGCGACGAAAGTACTCTTTCGTCACAAAATTCAAGAGAAAAAGTTCAATTTTTCAATTTTGTTCTAAATCCAACCCGTATTCATCATTATCTCGATGGAATATAAAGTCTAAATTGATTTGGTCAACGTTCGTCACAATTGCGACAATAGTGACCAAATCCATATTGACTGGTATAACCGTTATACCCTTTGACAAAGTGACCTAAATATAACAAATAATTAGTTATGTTTAGGTCAGTGTTCGATGCAATTGTGACGACAGTGACCTAAATAAAGTTGAATGGTGTTACATGGTTTTCAAGGAGTGTATGGATTATAATATGGTTCAATGGAGTGTAGTATATATGAACAATATCTATGACAAACCTCAAAATGGATAGTATCATATCTTGGTCATAAGACAAATAATATTCTTTGTATGTTTCCTTTGTGGTGGCTCAAGCCCTCAGTACACATGATGCATGAAAATGAAATGTAAAAAATTGACTATTGAATGATAGTTTTATGTCACCCATGGTTTAAGGAAAGAACATTAGGTTCTTAGTTCCTATTTTAATCTTCTTAGAATTGAGATTTGTTACATAGTCCTTGAAAAAAGACAAAAGACTTATTTCACGGATATTTTCTCTTTGTGTGGGATAGTTTAATCCATAATTAGTATGTTTTGTACACAAATAATGGATCTTTGGGACTACACCATGGTCAAGGAAAGAGGAACAAGGAACAAGGAAAAAGGAATGAGGAACAGTGACCTGTGAATGGGGCCAACGTTGAAATTTTTTCAAACAGTTTCTGTATGCATTGAAATTTGTCATGGATCGACTATTTGTATTCATTAATGATATGGGAGGGTTTATTGACTCACATTTGACTCAAAAACCCACTTTATTCCATCATCAATTTATCATGTAAACTATAAACCCCAATTTTCTTTCAAAGTACACAATTTGGTTGATGGAAGTTTAAAATTTTCGTTAGTATTTCTTCATTTTTATTTCAGGTTCTACATTAATGTATATACAATGTATTTGGTTCATATTTGTGATGATAAATCCCTCTTTTTCATTGATTTCTTAATCAACACCGTAAAAATACTAGAGGCGGGCAACAATGACATGTGAATGGGGCCAACGTTGAAATTTTTTCAAACTATTTATGTATGCATTGAAAGTTGACATGGATAGACTATTTGCATGACGTAACGATATGGGAGGGTTTATGGACTCAAATTTCACTCGCACACCTACTTTATTCCATCATCATATCATCATGTAAACCATAAACCTTATTTTCCATATGTTCTAGTAGATATGTTAATGATTCCAAATTTCATATTTGTATTTGACTCAAGGTCCAGCTAGCTTGCAAAGTATCAAATTTTAATTTCAAGTTGATGAACCAAATATGAAATGAATCCAAACATCATTTGATATCATCGCAAGAGAGACAAATGTAAATATTCTTGCAACAAATTAGCTATACTATCGACAAAAAAAGTTTGTTGATAGTATCGCTAATTTGTCACAAGAATCTATCTTTGAATGTTGTTACATGGTTTTCAAGGCATGTAGGGATTATAATATGGTGAAATGTAGTGTATTCCATATTAATAATCTCTATGCCAAACCTCAAAATGGATAGTACCATATCTTGGTCATAAGACAAATATTCTTTGTATGTTTCCTTTGTGGTGGCTCAAGCCCTCAGTACACATGATGCATGAACATGAAATGTAACAATTTGAATATTTAATAATAATGTTATGCCACCCATGGTTAAGGAAATAACATAATGTTGTTAGGTCTTATTTGAACCTTCTTAGAATTGAGATTCGTTACATAGTTCTTGAAAAAAGACAAAAGACTTATGTAGGGGATATTTGGTCTTTGTGTGGGACATTTTATGCCATTAGTAAGTTTTGTACAAAAATAATGGATCTCGGGGAATAAACCATGGTCAAAGAATGAGGAACAAGGAACAATGAATGAAAATTGAACTAGGACTAGACACCGACAACAGTGACCTGTCAATGGGGCCAATGTTGAAATTTTTTCAAACAGTTTCTGTATGAAATGAAATTTGTCATGGATATAATATTCACATGCCTTAACAACATGGGAGGGTTTATGGACTCAAATTTCACTCACACACACACTTTATTCCATCATCAATTCATCATGTAAACCATAAACCCTAATTTTCTTTTAAAGTACACATTTTGGTTGACGCAAGTTTTAAGTTTTCGTCAGTCTTTCTTAATTTTTCTTTCAAGTTCTAAATTAATGTATATACAATGTATCTGTTTCATAGTTGTGTTGAAAAATCCCTCTTTTTTGTTGATTTCTTAATCAACACCATAAAAATACTAGAGGCAGACAACAGTGACATGTGAATGGGGCCAATGTTGAAAATTTTTCAAACTGTTTCTGTTTGCATTGAAATTTGACATGGATAGAATATTTGAATGCCTTAATGATATGGGAGGGTTTCTAGACTCAAATTTCACTCACACACCCACTTTATTACATCATCAATTCATCATGTAAACCATAAATCCTAATTTTCTTTCGAAGTACACAATTTGGTTGACACAAGTTTTAGGTTTTCATTAGTCTTTCTTCACTTTTATTTCAGGTTTTACATTAATGTATATACAATGTATATGTGTCATATTTGTGATGAAAAATCTCTCTTTTTTCATTGATTTCTTAATCAACACCATAAAAATACTAGAGGTGGGCAAGAGTGCCATTTCAATGGGGCCAATGTTGAAAGTTTTTCAAATTGTTTCTGTATGCATTGAAATTTGACATAGATAGAATATTTGCATGCCTTAATGATATGGGAGGATTTTTGGACTCAAATTTCACTTACACACCCACTTTATTCCATCATCATATCATCCTGTAAACCGTAAACCCTATTTATTTTCCATATGTTCTAGTAGATATGTTAATGATTCCAAATTTCATATTTGTATTTGACTCAAGGTCCAACTAGCTTGCAAAGTATCAAATTTTAATTTCAAGTTGATCTAGTAGTTCATGTGAAGCAACATTTGGGAGACCCAAGATTCGTCGCAATATCCATGACATAACGTTGCAAGAGCATTGAAATAGCCGTCGCAAAATGACCCAAATTTGCTAGTGAACCGCTTATAAATAATATGATGTTCAGTCTCTTTAAAAATAATAATAATAAAATATATATCATTATATTATACAGGTGAAGTATCCA
>JASDQU010735604.1:195075-216047 GCA_032191745.1 Picea mariana | reverse complement strand
CCTCCTTCCAGTTGCAGCTGGAAAACAAAGGAAGTTGGTGCTTCCAATGAATGTAATTATTCAAGACATATAAGAAAAAACGTTCTGTAGTTTTCTCCCGATTTGAGTTTCCATGTAAAACACTAGTGTACTGTGTATGTATGTGATTGTTTATTTCTTATTGCTCATTATTGGATAGTAATTCTACATTGATATAACAATTGAAGAAAAATAATTATAATTATGCTATTACTGATTCACCCCTGCTCTCAGTAATCCAACATAATTTTCATCATTTATACAACCCCATTTTGTTGAGGAGTGTATGGATTAGTCTTTGACCATTTTATACTACACTTCTCACTAATATCATTCATGAGAAAATCTCTGCCATAATTTATCATCACCACCTTTATTTTCTTCTCTTCTTGATTCTCCACAAGAGCCTCAAACTCTTGAAATTTATCTAAGACTTTAATTTTCATTCGAAGAAAATAAATCCATGTATTCCTCGAGAAATGATCAATGAAAAAAACATAGTACACACATTTACCTAGTGATTAAACATGCATAAGTTTAAATGCACCATTATGTAGTAACTCTAGTATCCCCTTTTCTCTTATAGCACAATATGATAGTCTTACCTGATTTTGTTTACCATATATGAAATGTTCACAAAAATCAAAATCCATTGTGCAATCAGAGACATACCTTCAACCATACCTTTAGTATGTAGTTCTCGAAGGCCCTTCTTTCCAATATGTTCCAATCTTTTATTTCACAACATTGCCTTTTCTCTAGACGCCATCGGGGTTTTTTCTTTTTCACCCTTAGGAACAATAGAAATATTACACCATTACTCACTTGTCTTCCCAAAATATTGTATAGAGTTCCATTCTAGACTCCCATCATGAACACTCTTACTCCTCAAACAATTTTACCTGCTTCATTTTTTAACACAGTATTTACTCTTGCATCACTTATCCTTCTTACAAATATCAAGAAGTTTCTATCTAGCTCTAGAATGTGCAAAATCCCAGGGAGTCTTCTAATCTTTCCATCCTTGAGCTCCATCTTGAGCTTTCCACGTCCTATGATTCTGGTTGTTGAATTATTTCCTAATAAAATGTCACTTCCATTATAATTTTCATATTCACAAAACCATTCTTTGTGGGGAGTCATATAAAAAAAGACACCTAAATCAATAATCATACATCATGATTTGCATGCGTGCTTGAAGAATCCAAGTACACATCCCCTCCTTCTAAGGAGGATTTCCCTTCTATGGAAGGAACATCATCAGATCTCTTCCCTCTCTCAACACTTTTCGATTTGAAAACCTTCTTGAAAATTTAATGTTGTCGCATTACTAGCAATAACTGCAATTAGGATACCCCATGAATTTGGCGATGAACACGATAAACTAATGCACTTATATTCATTTGATAGTTTAGTATAGATGGACAAAAACTAACGTACCATAATATTGAAAGCATTTAGATGCTCTATCACTGAGTCTCCATCGTTCATCTTCAGGAAGTACAACTTATTCTATAAGAAAATTTTGTTTACTGGGAACTTAGACTGATGCAAATCCTCTAACTTATTCCATAATGCCATAGTTTTAGTTTCTCCTGACACTTTTAGTAACACTGAATCTAAAAGACATGACCAAATTGTATTATTTTTCTTCCTCTTCAACTTTGTCCAATCTTCCGTCGACATACCTATAGGTGTAGTACATGGATCCATAATGCCTCAGTGATATTTATCTATTAAAGGATCCTCCATCTTTAGCTTCCAAATCTCAAATCTTTGTCCATTAAATTTCTTGATCTCGATTTTTGAACTCCTCTCCATTTTCTTTCACTACAAGAATCACCACTCCAGAGCTTCCAATGAAATACGGTTTATCACAAAACCTAGATAGCTAAACCCTTAGCAACAAAGGCATATCTTGAAGCTAATAATCTAGGTCTGATACCAAATGTAGATTTTAAACCTTTTGCAATGTAACAATGCACATAGAGATTATTTATAAAATAAAAACTAAACAATAACAATTACATATATAGTACTCAAAAATACCAAATGTAGGGTTTAGACCTTTACAGTATAGCACATACAAATTCTTTATAAAATAAAAACAAAATAATAGAAATCACTTATAGTACTCAAAAATTCACCCTTTAAGCTATTAATCCACAAAGCCAACAAAATAACCAAAAAAAAATCTTAGCCACTACTCTCCTTAACCCACTACTCCCCTTAACCCTAAACAACAGTGGCCAACAATCCCCTTCCTCTCATTCTAATTTACAATACATGGACTAAATATACAAAGAATATAACACATAGAATTTGTATATTATTGAAAACTTGTATGTAAATTATGTACATGCATGTACAGTTATGTACATGCATGCATTTTGTTTTGGTTCATTCGCTTGAAATTTATATTTGTGCAAGTATTATGTAGCCATTTAAAAAAATATCCTTAACCCACTACTCCCCTTAACCCTAAACAAGAGTGGCCAACAATCCCCTTCCTCTCATTCTAATTTACAATACATGGACTAAATATACAAAGAATATAATACATAGAATGTATATTATTGAAAACTTGTATGTAAATTATGTACATGCATGTACAGTTATGTACATGCATGCATGATTTTGGTTTGCTAATTAAGATTGTTGTAGAAACTTTGTTTTGGTTCATTCGCTTGAAATTTATATTTGTGCAAGTATTATGTAGCTATTTTGTGTTGTTTAAATTGTACTTCTGAAGGCATAAATATACTCAAATTATTGAAAAACTTCTAATAAATTGAGATTCTAAAGATTTAGCCACTCAAATCTAAAGATCCAACAATTTCTAACTATTCCAATAAAATTAAAAAATATATATAACTAAAAAAAACAAAAACTTGAAACTTTTAAACTACAACCTGTCACACATAATTTAATTCATAATTTAATTCTATACAAAGTCAAAACCCCATAATTCCATACAACTCATATTCAAAACCTTTAAAAATTTTGGTTCTAGATTTTAATTCTAATTTTGAGTAAGAATAAGTCAATGAAACTTTGCATTTCACCATGTTCAATTTTCTATGTTTCCACATAAATTAGGTCTTCTAATAATTTTGATTTTGAGATGTTAACAATATATTATTTTAACTCAAATCTTATAATTATATCCACCTATTTGGAAGAAATTTTAATTATAATTTATATATAAAACAATAAAACTTTACATTTCAGCAGTTTATTACTAACTAAAAATTACATAAAAATTTTAAAACTTTTGAATTGTAATTTTAAAAGAAACTATATAAGTTTAAATTTTTTAATGACAATTATCAGCTTATCACGAAATTTTCAAAAAGAACAGAATCTACTATAACTTATAAGAAGGCTAAGCTTAGTGTGGAATTTATTGAATTTTTTAATGTTTTGATTTATTAGATTTAATTCATAATAATGGTTTAACATAATAGCTTAGTGTGGAATTCATTGAATTTTTTAATGTTTTGATTTATTAAATTTAATTCATAATAATAATTTAACATAATAAAATAATATTTAAATATTTAAATTTAATATTAATTAAAAAAAAAATATTATATAAATATTTAATTCATAATAAAATTAATAAATATAAAATTAAAATTAAAACATCAAATGGATTAATGATAAATAAATAGTGAGCGTTGAGGGTAGTTCTAAATGTTGAACAAAAGGATGTTACAACCAAGAGCTCATGCTCGAAAACCCTATCAAATTAAAATCAAAACATTAAAACCCTATCATTTGTTTGTTTGGCTAGGTTTCCACCTCATTGATGTGGAGGTATATGGTTTTTATCATTTATCATATGTTTGGCTAGGTTTCCACCTCATTGATGTGCAGGTATATGGTTTTTATCATTTACCATATCTTATAAATTATGTTTTCTAATAAATAAATAGTGAGCGTTGAGGGTCGTGGATTCTAAATGTTCAACAAAAGGATGTTACAACCAAGAGCTCATGCTCGAAAACCCTATTAAATTAAAATCAAAACATTAAAACGCTATCATTTGTTTGTTTGGCTAGGTTTCCACCTCATTGATGTGAAGGTGTATGGTTTTTATCATTTATCATATCTTATAAATTATGTTTTCTAGTAAATAAATAGTGAGCGTTGAGGGTCGTGGATTCTAAATGTTGAACAAAAGGATGTTACAACCAAGAGCTCATGCTCGAAAACCTTACCAAATTAAAATCAAAACATTAAAACCCTATCATTTGTTTGTTTGGCTAGGTTTCCACTTCATTGATGTGCAGGTATATGGTTTTTATCATTTAACATATCTTATAAATTATGTTTTCTAATAAGGAGAAATGATTTCAAATGAAATCTCATAATAGTTAGGTTTTACATAATGTGTAGGTATGTGGTTTTTATCATTTATTATATATTATAAATTAAGTTTTTAAATGGGGAGAAATGATTTCAAATGAGAAATGATTTCAAATGTAATCTTATAATAGTTAGGTTTTACATAATGTGTAGGTATGTGGTTTTTATCATTTATTATATATTATAAATTAAGTTTTTAAATGGGGAGAAATGATTTCAAATGAAATATCATAGTAATTAGGTTTTAGAATGGGGAGAGAAATGATTTCAAATGAAATCTCATAATAGTTAGTTAACTATGAGGTTGTTGCTTGTTAGAAGTTTTATATCGTTTCATTTTTTTTTTATGAGGTTTAGTTTTTTTTTTTTTCTTTTTCTTTTAAAAGCTTGTTTTGAAATAAGGACAATGTGAATTTGAATTTTGAGCCAATGAATTTGGGGTATCCTTTGTTTTGGATTTAAAGAATTCAATACCATTTTTAAGGAATTTAATATCATTTCATCTAGAAGCTCAAAGAAATTATTTAGGAAGAGAACACGAGGCTTTTAATTTGAAGGGTAGGAATTTCCTATGCAAACAAATATAGTGTTTTGAAGAAAAAGGTTTCATATATATTAGAATGGAGGGTAGTGAGATGAAGCCATTTTAGTTACCTAAGATGTTGAGTAGTGTGAGTAGTGGAACATTAACAATATACAAAATTGAGGAATTTAATTCATTCCAAGAAGAAAAAATAGTTAATATTTATGATTTTTTATTTCTCTTGTTTATTCATAAAGAATTTGTTGCATATAAATGATCAAGCCTAGTTGTTGGAGCCATTCAAGTTAAAAGAGGCACTTTCAATCCCAATTTATGACCCCGATGATTTGCTTAAAAGTCATTTATGTTCCTTTGGATACACAAAAGTGTTACCCTAAGTATTTGGGCATGAAACAAGAGGGTGGTGATAATGAGAATGCTATGATTGAAGTAGAGATATAATATGGTGCAAGGTTATAAGGACTGGCCTTGATATGAAAAATGAAAAACATAAAACAACTAAACTCCCTGGGCTCTCCCAAAGAATGATAATCTTGATTTTCTGTAGATCGATGAGTAGGAAATGGGAGATGATTACAAAAGATAACGAATTCTAGATGGAATTTAAAGAGCCATCTCGTCAAAGTAGAGGCCGAATTTTAATTATAGAGAAAGGAATATGGCCAGTTCCCCTAAAACTACTTTGGTCTATGGCCAAAAAATTGCTTCCACCACCTCTCAATATGAAATAATTGAAAAATAGATTGAGCAACATGGATGGTAGTTGTGGTCACATGAGCCACCCTAAAATGGTCCCTTTAAAAAAAGGAACATGTTATTCTTACCCCTCCCAAGAGAAAAATATTCAATAATAATGAACAATATTTAATGTCCAAGGAGATTGCTTGACATTTAATTGAGTTGGTTTAATACTAAGAGTTTGGAGATAACTTGATCAAGCCTACCCCTAGGATTTTTTCATAAAATAACACTACTAGTACTATAAAGAATGAGGTGACATAACATGATATACACCTCTTTAGGAATGAGGTGACACGACATGATATGCACCTCTTTCTATATATGAGAAGAAAAGAAAGAAATTATCCATGTCCATGATGAAATTTAAGGGAGGAAAAAAAACTTGAAAGGAAAAGTTTTTAATTTGATGCTAGAGACATTAATCCTTTTAGTTATTTTTTTATTTTTTTTCTAAGTTAATATTTTTTATATTTAGTACTTGTTATAAAACAGAGAGTTTAAACATACAACCTTAAAACAAAGAGTTTAAACATACAACTTTCTGGAGCCTAGGTTGCCATGAAAATAAACAAACCTAGCTCCACTAGAGTTCAGAGTATAAATAGCTATGTGGGGTCAAAAAAATAACAACATAAATTCAGAGGGGATATAATCTCCACGAAGAAGTGCTAACATAAAAAATTCACTACTACTTAAGGACAGACCTATAGAGCTAAAGGAAAAACCATTTAGAGAGAAAAAACCACTACTAGACTAAATGTGAATCGTGTTCATCCTGAGGAGATACAATGTTTCTCAACGATAGAGGAATTGACATGTTAAAGTGAATTTCATCTTGGGAAGACAGGGTTGATGCCGGCCTATTGTGAGTTGGGAGGACATTCATAGCTACTAATATTGAGATTATTTTGTTCAATTATTCAATTCTATATTTTAAATATGTCACTTTACTACGAACCTCAAAGAGAAGCTACAAATGTTCTTCCTTCAAACAAAATTTTCTCAGGGAGTTGGCATGGCTAAAGTTCTTTAGCGAAGTGTTAAGGGGACTAAAGGGTGGGTCTCCATCTTTTATGTTGTCCAAGCTGACCAAAATGGTGCATTGTGCCATGTTTATAAACATCGGTGTGGGGATTTATAAGAAACATCACCCATTGAATCGACTTCAGCCTCATACCATTCGACTCTACACCCCCAATTCATAGTTTCCTCTAGCATAATTAGTTCTCTTCTTGTATCAACATTTTACAGTGTTGGTTCCTCGACTTCTCTCTCCGAATCACTGACAAAAAGCCCCATTTCATCAATTTTCTTACCCATATGTTATTGTGTAACATCCTGGTTCTAACCCTTATAAAATATAATGTATTATGTAAATATGACTTAGGTTGGTGAGCCGGTAAAGTTGAAAAGGGGCGAGAGCGCCTAGGAAATGTAACGCTTCATATCCATTAATTAAATACATCATTGGATGCAAGACTGACAAGGAAAAAATAGATAGGGGGCTATGATTCCATGAGAGAGGGGGCTTGAGGGTATAAGTCTTCTTATTATTATTTTATTTACCCATACTTGATTTTATGGAGAAGAGGGGGTTACATGAGCTTCTTGGGAGGGAGGCCATGTGGCTCTTCTCCTCATTTAATTATTAACCATCCCTTGGGGGTTGTTTTGGGG
The DNA here is from genome assembly GCA_032191745.1 of Picea mariana. Classification (NCBI taxonomy): domain Eukaryota; kingdom Viridiplantae; phylum Streptophyta; class Pinopsida; order Pinales; family Pinaceae; genus Picea; species Picea mariana. The sequence continues at coordinate 208,696 of JASDQU010735604.1, read as the reverse complement.
TCATTCTTCCCTTGGTTCATCCTCTTCTAACTGGTTCACTCATTCTTTTTCCTCTTTACTCACTAATTCTAGTTCGTGTGCTCTTGGGCTGAGCATGGAAATGAATGGCAGAAAGAGGAGAGCCATTGCTGAATGGCTATAATGATTTATTGATCATTCCCAGAGGGAATGGATTCCTATGTGCATGAATTTAATGGCAGTTTGGATGGAATTGTCCACAAATGAGAGTCCTTGGAATTTCAAGTAGGGAGATTTCTTGACCAGTAGAACTGAAGCCTTGGAGAGAAATGGAATAGCCTCAGGGATTGCATGGCAGAGAAAGGTGTTCATTTCTTGGGGTTGTGTAGGCTGAGGGGGAAAGAGAGCTGGAAATTAGGATTGTTGTGAGGTTGGGAAATCTGAGAGTTACTTAGCCAACTACTGTGTATTTAAACTTGGCCTACTACCCATCCTTGTGGATTCATAGCCCTAGCTCAGGAGTGACCTATTGTTGAGAGTAAATGAACAACAACATATATGATTGAGAGGAACATCCTTGGTCTGCAGCGAGTTGGTGAACATTTACTTGCAAAGATAAGTGTTGTCTATGTTTTTTGTTTAATGTATTCTGTTTTGTATTTAATTATCTCTGAGATATGTATTCTAATGTGCCTGTCTGTTGGTTATTTATTGTGCATGGAATGTTGTTTATCTCTTTTATGCTGTGACATGGATCTTGTCTTATGCATGTGGTGTGAATGCTTCTAACATTGTTGAGAAGTCCTTTTTTTTTCGAATTAGAGATCATAGAAATGAGTCTTGGGACTGCACCATGCCTAGCCTAGGAGTGGTTGGGTGTGTTGCAACCTATTTAAGTGGAAGAGCCTAGCCTCTAGGTGGTCAGGTATGTTACAGATTGGTATCAAAGCTTCTAGTTGAAACATCGGGCCAATATGGGTCGGGTCTGTTGGTCAGAGTCTCGTGGTTGAGATCAAATTATATGATCGTGAATTTGAAAATCTCAGGAGGAATGGCATTGCAAAATATACGCAGGATTTAGATTGTCAAAGATTAGTTGTAAGGGGTTCGAAGGATTGTGACTATCCCCTGTCGAATTCAGGAGTGATCACCACTGTAGGATCATGAGAGATCTGGCATTGTTGGATCGAAGGACAGGTGAATAGGGGTCGTCCGATGTAAAGGAAGCAATGGTTAAGGTTACAACCATCAGATCCCATTGGAGAGAGAGATCAACAGACAGGAGGCATTGCAGGGAACCAAGTTGCACGGGAGATAATTTCCCAAGGTGGTCCTGCAATCCAAACCATGGTTTCACCAAGGGGTTATGTGTCAGCATCAGGAGAATTGCGGAGTGAAAAGCGGGTTACTCCAAATCGTTGATGCGTGCCGCTGCATATTGAAAGGCATGCAATGATGTGACATGTTAGTACTTCAGTGAAGAACCTATGAAGAGAAGAAGTAGCCAAGGACCATCGATCTATAGGATGAATCACTCCAATCTATAGTGTGCTTTGGGTGAAAGAAATATGGGAAAAGGAAAGCAAGGAGAAGTTGAGAATTGAGATTTTCGAACCTCGAAGATCTAAGGTGAATTGCAGTCCTCTGATCCAGGAGGACACGCGAAAAAAATCTACGCACTTTAGGGAAAAGAGAAGGTTGAGAGTTGAGTTCTTTGAAGTACAAAGACCCGAAGAAATCATAGTCGTTGATCCGTGGGAATCACGCATTAATAGATCGCGAGCTTCGGATAAAACAAATTCAGCAAAAAAGTTGAAGTTTGAGTTTTCCGAAGTCTGAAGGCCTGAAATAATTGCAGCCATTGATCCTTGCAGAGGTAACTTCCGAAGTCTATAAGTCTAGGGTTAATATGGGTCGTCTGATAAGGGAGACACATGGTGACAGTTTGGCCAGTTCGGGAAATCGGAGTTCGGGAGAATTAGAAGTGTGCTAATGTGGAAACTCCCGAAGTCCCGAAGCCCGAAGAGCCGAAGTGGTGGGGCATGATGATGTCACCAGGAGGTGATGTGGACCCTAGAATTTCCATAGTGACGTGGCATGTAGACATCACCAGCGATGATGTGGACACATGGAATGTGCGCCACATGTCAATAAGTTTTGAGAATGAAGATGATTGAAATTTCAGATAGGACGTGACACATGTCACCTGCCTGATTGGGCCACATGTCTTCTTATAGTATTTATCTACGTGGTGGTAGATCGTGGACTCCAGAGAAATTACTCCAAGAGTTTTCAATTGAGAGTTGAAACTGTCGACTGTCGGATTGTCCGAAGTAGACCTGAACTGTCAGATCAGGAGAACAAGTGGCATGAAGCTGTGGATTCTGGGTAAGGACCTGAAGTAAACATCAACTGTCGAATCATTCGAAGTAGACTTGAACCGTCAGATCATGAGAACAGGTGGTGTGAAACTATGGATTCCGAGTAGGGACCTAAAGTAAACTCCGATTGTTGAATCGTGCAAAGTAATTCCCCACCATCTAATTCAAATGGACGTGTGACAGAATCTCGTGTATCTTGAGGGAAGAAAAGTTTGATATTTGAGAATTCTGAAGTCCATAATTCTGAAATGACCACAACCATTGATCTGGGAGAGGTAAATATGAATTGTTGGTTCCTATATATCGGTCATCCATTTAGAAGCACCGTCAAGATTGCGAGTTCAATGGTGACCTCGCATTGAGGGGATGGGAGGTGCTCGGGCTTTATGAAGTCGAGGTCGGGTCGCAATCGAGACCACAATTTTGGCAAAAGGAAACGTGGTGTCTTGAGGTGAATTGCGGGGTGAAAATTAGTTTGGTTCCAAACCACCTTTGAGCATGGCCGCAATCGCGCATCTACGTGAGGTCATCGCCTAAGGTCACATCTAAGGAGGGGCCAAGAGAAAAAGGAGCTAGTGACAACTCTGATATTTTTTTCAAGGGTGAATGAGAAGGTCGTAGGGCCATCAGACCTGCACCAAAAAGCCAAAAGGGATTGTGTTTAGATACAAAACAAAACCATCAATGTTTCAAAGAGCTAATTTGTCTCGGGATTGAAGACCCTTGATTGAGAGGTCGCACAGCCTTAGGAGAAGGGGGTCTACATTAAGAAACAAGGGGGAAAGAAGAGGCAATGCTCAAATCAATAAGCCTGTATTTTTGCACATGTGGTCATATTTAAATGGTTTGAAGGAAGCGCCTCATAAAAATTTAATTCGATAGAGAGTTAACACTAGAATAATACAGGGAATTGATAAAGGGTCAAAACATGATCTGTTTGTGAACTGAGAACACAACAGAAACATGAGTATTATATAATGAGTTGATCCATGTCTGTGATCAACTCATGAAGACAAAAGAACTGACACACAATCATGATTAATAAAAATTTAATCCATATAAAAATGAAAAATGATATTAATTAAAGAATAATATTATTACTTAAATGAAAAGGTACCTGTAAATTTAATTGACAATTTTTGTATGATATGCATAGCTCTAACAAGATGGTTGCTTGCATGTTTATCAGGATTAGAGGTATAACCAGATCAATTCAAGAATAGGATCAGATGTTAGGGTCATGGAGGCATGACTTTTCTTACAAAAGTTGGATGAGGTACTACAAAAGAAAGAATCATCACATGGGACATGAAGCTAGCAGGTGAATAATGTCATTAATGGGCATAGAAAGGAAAATGAAGGCTCCATAGCCTTGAAGGTAGAGATGTGTAGACAGTTGAAACTTGATGTGGAAGGAAACAAATAGATTAAGAGGCGGTGTGTGAATAATCTCTATGTGTCAAGCATAGGAGTTTCAGGGAAGGATTTGTTAGATATGACTTATCTACTATCTAAAAGCTTAAATCAAAGTTCACAGTGGAAGCAAGATGCCCATGAAGAGGAATTGGAATGCTCTCTCACTTCAAAAGTGGCACTAGATGAAAATGGATTTCCATTGGGAATGGTACTAAGTCAGAAAGAATGGCCAGGTGGAACATGGCTGGAAAAGTGTTCAGACCTAGGGAGCCATAGTGAAGATGAGAAGAATGGGAGCATGCAAGGTGTCAAGGATCAAAAGGAATTCAAGGACAACCAACTACAATAGAAATAGATAAATAAATAAGTGAATTGAAACAAAAATGCACTAGAGTGCATGAAGCATACAATGAAGTTAAATTTCATATGCATTAGTAGGCATGCTGACAGTAAATTTTTGGTGCATATAGATGTGTAATTTTGCATATGTACATGCTTGGATATGCATATAACATGCCGATGAACTTAGAATATTTTGTTATTATGAAATAATGTTTGAGTATGACTAAGGATGGATTATGTATTCAGGAAAAATGATACAACAGGTTTAAATATGCGGATGTTGTTGTTGATTATAATTTCCATTGAGGTGAACACCCATGAGGATGGCAGGAATGGTGATAAAAATGATGAAGGGGGGAGTCTGTGAGATTCTACAAATATCATTTGGTCAAACAACAACAAGTAGGTTGGTAACAACTAGACAGGTATGCATTTAGTTTCTGTTAATGCATACATGTTGAAGGGGATCCATGTAAGGATTCCCTTAGTTAATTTTCAATATTTAAATTGATATGTAATGGCCGAAGGCCCAGAGTGTGTAAGTGTTGTTGATGCTAGAATGCACTTAGATAAAATGTTAGTTGCATATTATGTTATGATTGGTTATGGGATCATAACCAGGGAATTCAAGAGACATACTCCTTATATAACAATGAATATACATTTAGATAGTCATGTGTGAGACCATAATATGGTTGGATATGGAAGGGCTATAGCACTATGTGTGTGCTCGATAGTATCTACTATATATCTGATGTTTGGATTTCAACCTCTTTGCCAACACTGAAGAGCACTTAAGGATTATATTCTTGGTGTTTTGTTTGTGTGGAAAAGGAAGGCAACCAAATAGTTAGGCAAGTAGTAAGAAGTGTGTGGATGATGTGTTGAATTGTTGGCCAGACCTTACAACTCATCATCGTGGAATACATGACATAGTAATGTGTTATTATGTAGTCAATGCATGGATGCATTGTATAGATGTGACCATGGGTATTGACAAACTGATTGTTATCTTATTAACAGTTGCATTATGAAAAGTCTGTGTGTCTAATAATACTTGTGTACGTAATGATGAGTTCATTCCAATTGATATTTGGATTAATAGAATTAATTGAATTATAGTTGTAAAAAATTCTGAGAGCACTTTGCGATTTTTTTTTGAATCATTGCCATGAAAATATATATCTTGTACATGATATATTGACAATTTGTTTGTCTGAGGAATGTTGAAATTGCAAGAGGAAAGGGGTCTGGGATATGGAAGTGTTGTAATCCCATAAAGAAGACCAATGCCTATTGCTACACGAGTCAATTTTTTATGAGTAGAAGCTCAAGTCTAGAAGTTTTATTTTTCCTATATAAAAGAGTTTTGGGAATTATGATTTGATAATTACTGATTAATTGTTTTGGCCAAATGTAAATTGAAGAAATTGCAGGTAGAATGGTCTTAGATATGGAAGGGATGTAAGCCCATAAGGAATACTGATATCTACAGCTGCAGAGCCAACCATTATGAGCAGAAAGATCATCCTTGGAAAATTTAATTTTCCTGTATAAAACAGATTTGACATTTATGTTTGAAATGGTTATAATGATATCTCATGATGATTGTATGTGTATAATATAGATGAAATGTTGGATATGCAATATGGAAATAATGGAAAAGGATATTGTTGTGACATGAGAACCCTGTTTCCCTAGAAAACTTCTTGTGCAAGAGAACCTTGGTCAGGCAAGATGGATCGCCTGAGGGACTGCATAGCAGAAAAGGGGATGCCTGAGCCTAGGCCTGGAAAGTAAGTGACCACAAGGAAGAGGAGACTTTGATATATCTTGATTGGGGTCATGCACACAATGGGTACACGAAGGAAAACAATGATCCAAGTTAACGAGACAACCATATGGATGTATATCCGTGAACCTCACAGATAAGTTTTGTATTGGATTATGAAAATTTACTCTTACAATATGAGAAAGAATGAGAATTTTATGCACAAATTTTGAACTGACATGCTCACTAATTTGAAATATTGTAGGAAAACGATGAATGTTGAAGATATATAAAAGTACCATACTATGAAATAAAATAATTTGATGTTGGAGAAACTAAATGACAAAGGCATGGAAGGAAGAAAATCCAATGGACTTGCTACAATTGGAGTTCTGGAACCCACAACTCTGAAACTTCCTAGCCGAGTGCATTGGAGTCGGGGAGAAGTGGAACAACCTGAGGGACTGCATGGTAGAGAAAGGGGTTCATTTCTTTGGGTGGTGCAGGGATGAGAGGGAAGGAGAGCTTGTTGGTTGGAATTGCTGCTAGAAATATAAATTTTGAAGATCATCATACATGTTTTGGGTCGGAATTCCTATGAATACATGTTTTAGGCCAGAGTGCCTATGTATATAAGATTGGGCTATATTGCCTGTATGAATTAAGGCCAGAGGGCCTAGAATTATAATATTAATAATATTGGAATGGTGTTGTGCACTGAGGACAGTGCCAAAATAAGAGGAGGGGGATGTAACATCCTGGTTCTAACCCTTATAAACTATAATGTATTATGTAAATATGACTTGGGCTGGTGAGCTGGTAAAGTTGAAAAGGGGCCAGAGTGCCTAGGAAATGTAACACTTCCTATACATTAATAAAATACATCGTTGGATGCAAGACCGAGAAGGAAAAAAGAGATAGGGGGATATGATTCCACAAGAGAGGGGGCTTGACGGGATAAGTCTTGTTATTATTATTTTATTTACACATAATTGATTTTATGGAGAAGAGGAGGTTACATGGGCTTCTTGGGAGGGAGTCTGTGTGGCTCTTGTCTTCATGTAATTATTTAAACATCCCTTGGGGGCTGTTTTGGGGTCGTTCTTCCCTTGGTTCATCCTCTTCTCACTAGTTCAGTTGTTATTCTTCCTCTTCACTCACTACTGTTATTTCGTGTGCACTTGGGATGAGAATGGAAATGAATGGTAGGAAGAGGAGAGCCATCGTTGAATGCATGTAATGATTTACTGAACATTCCTAGAGGGAATGGATGCCTGTGTGCATGAAATTGATGGCAGTTCGGATGGAACTATCCATAGCTGAGAGTCCTTGGAATTTCCAGTAGGGATATTTTTTGACCAGTAGCACTAGAGCCTTGGAGATAAATCACTACTACATATTGAAAAAATTGCGATGACTACTTGCAACGAAAGTACTCTTTCGTCACAAAATTCAAGAGAAAAAGTTCAATTTTTCAAGTTTGTTCTAAATCCAGCCCGTATTCATCATTATATCAACAGAATACAAAGTCTAAATTGATTTGGTCAACGTTCGTCACAATTGCGACGATAGTCACCAAATCCATATTGACTTTTATAACCGTTATACCCTTTGACAAAGTGACCTAAATATAACAAATAATTAGTTATGGTTAGGCCAGTGTTCGATGCAATTGCGACGACAGTGACCTAAATCAAGATGAATGGTGTTACATGGTTTTCAAGGAGTGTAGGGATTATAATATGGTTCAATGGAGTGTAGTATATATGAACAATATCTATGACAAACCTCAAAATGGATAGTACCATATCTTGGTCATAAGACAAATAATATTCTTTGTATGTTTCCTTTGTGGTGGCTCAAGCCCTCAGTACACATGATGCATGAAAATGAAATGTAAAAATTTGACTATTGAATGATAGTTTTATGTCACCCATGGTTAAGGAAAAAACATAAGGTTCTTAGGTCCTATTTTAATCTTCTTAGAATTGAGATTCTTTACATAGTCCTTGAAAAAAGAAAAAAAACTTTTTTCACGGATATTTTCTCTTTGTGTGGGATATTTTAAGCCATAATTAGTATGTTTTGTACACAAATAATGGATCTTGGGGACTACACCATGGTCAAGGAAAGAGGAACAAGGAACAAGGAAAAAGGAATGAGGAACAGTGACTTGTCAATGGGGCCAACGTTGAAAATTTTTCAAACAATTTCTGTATGCACTGAAATTTGTCATGGATCGACTATTTGTATGCATTAATGATATGGGAGGGTTTATGGACTCAAATTTGACTTAGAAAACCACTTTGTTCCACCATAAATTCATCATGTAAACTATAAACCCTAATTTTCTTTCAAAGTACACAATTTGGTTGACGAAAGTTTAAAATTTTCGTCAGTATTTCTTCATTTTTATTTCAAGTTCTACATTAATGTATATACAATGTATCTGGTTCATAGTTGTGATGAAAAATCCCTCTTTTTTATTTATTTCTTAATCAACACCATAAAAATACTAGAGGAGGGCAACAATGACATGTGAATGGGGCCAACGTTGAGAGTTTTTCAAACTATTTCTGTATGCATTGAAAGTTGACATGGATAGACTATTTGCATGACTTAATGATATGGGAGGGTTTCTGGACTCAAATTTCACTCACACACCTACTTTATTCCATCATCATATCATCATGTAAACCATAAACCTTATTTTCCATATGTTCTAGTAGATATGTTAATGATTCCAAATTTCATATTTGTATTTGACTCAAGGTCCAACTAGCTTGCAAAGTATCAAATTTTAATTTCAAGTTGATAAACCAAATATGAAATAAATCCAAACATCATTTGATATCATCGCAAGAGAGATAAATGTAAATATTCTTGCGACAAATTAGCTATACTATCGACGAAAAAAGTTTGTTGATAGTATCGCTAATTTGTCACAAGAATCTGTCTTTGAATGGTGTTACATGGTTTGCAAGGAATGTAGGGATTATAATATGGTGCAATTTAGTGTATTCTATATGAATAATCTCTATGCCAAACCTCAAAATGGATAGTACCATATCTTTGTCATAAGACAAATATTCTTTGTATGTTTCCTTTTTGGTGGCTCAAGCCCTCAATACACATGATGCATGAACATGAAATGCAACAATTTGAATATTTAATAATAGTGTTATGCTGCCCATGGTTAAGGAAATAACATAATGTTGTTAGGTCTTATTTGAATCTTCTAAGAATTAAGATTCGTTACATAGTCCTTGAAAAAAGACAAAAGACTTATGTAGCGGATATTTGGTATTTGTGTGGGACATTTTATGCCATTAGTATGTTTTGTAAAAAAATAATGGATCTCAGAGACTAAACCATGGTCAAGTAATGAGGAATAAGGAATAATGAACGAAAATTGAACTAGGACTAGACACCGACAACAGTGACCTGTGAATGGGGCCAACGTTGAAATTTTTTCAAATAGTTTCTGTATGAAATGAAATTTGTCATGGATATACTATTCACATTCCTTAACAACATTCAAGGGTTTCTGGACTCAAATTTCACTCACACACACACTTTCTTCCATCACGAATTCATCATGTAAACCATAAACCCTAATTTTCTTTTAAAGTACACAATTTGGTTGACGCAAGTTTTAAGTTTTCATCAGTCTTAATTTTTTTTTTAGGTTCTACATTAATGTATATGCAATGTATCTGTGTCATAGTTGTGTTGAAAAATCCCTCTTTTTCGTTGATTTCTTAATCAACACCATAAAAATACTAGCGGCAAACAACAGTGACATGTGAATGGGGCCAACGTTGAAATTTTTTCAAATTGTTTCTGTTTGCATTGAAATTTGACATGGATAGAATATTTGCATGCCTTAACGATATGGGAGGGTTTTTGGACTCAAATTTCACTCCTCACCCACTTTATTCCATCATCAATTCATCATGTAAACCATAAACCCTAATTTTCTTTCAAAGTACACAATTTGGTTGACGCAAGTTTTAGGTTTTCGTTAGTCTTTCTTCATTTTTATTTCAGGTTTTACATTAATGTATATACAATGTATATGTGTCATAGTTGTGATGAAAAATCCCTCTTTTTTCATTGATTTCTTAATCAACACCATAAAAATACTAGAGGTGGGAAAGAGTGGCATTTCAATGGGGCCAACGTTGAAAGTTTTTCAAATTGTTTATGTATGCAATGGAATTTGACATGGATAGACTATTTGCATGCCTTAACGATATGGGAGGGTCTTTGGACTCAAATTTCACTCACACACCCACTTTATTCCATCATCATATCATCACGTAAACCATAAACCCTATTTATTTTTCATATGTTGTAGTAGATATGTTAATGATTCGAAATTTCATATTTGTATTTGACTCAAGGTCCAACTAGATTGCAAAGTATCAAATTTTAATTTCAAGTTAATATAGTAGTTCACATGAAGCAACGTTTTGGAGACCCAAGATTCATCGCAATATCCATGACATAACGTCGCAAGAGCGTTGAAATAACCATCGCAAAATGACCCAAATTTGCTAGTGAACCGCTTATAAATAATATAATGTCCAGTCTCTTTAAAAATAATAATAATAAAATATATATCATTATATTATACAGGTGAAGTATCCACATACAAATTATTTCATATTTCAATTCCATATTTCACATGATGTTCAATGTTCATGTTCGAATCATGTACATAACAAAGTCAAATACATTATCTTTTCTCTCTTTTTTTTAAAGGAATATTATTGATTCTTGAACATTGATCTACATATCGTTATTATTGAAAAATAATATTGCTCTATAAATTTCAAAGAAATTCTTCAAAGTGGTTGATGTCTAAAATAATATTGATCTCTAAATTTAAAAGAAGTGCTTCAACATGATATGTTGTTGGCACCTTTGTCCGTAGAGTTCAAGTTCCTCCTACTTGGACTACATATAGACTTCAACTCTACTTCAAACTCATTTCCATATGTGCATTGGAAAATCAACAAGGATTTAGATTCAAGAGTCTACGCAAGAGAGTCAATCCAAAAAACAAGAGTTTCTACAAAATGAATTAGTCATAAAAATCCAAGGGTAAATTCTTAAGATAATGCTCCAGCATAAGGGTACTAGAATGGTTGGTTCCCTTTCTCCAACATTTGAACCCAATTTATACTATCACAAGTTGGTTAAGTTTGTCGGCAATAATAATTAGGGTTGTACAGTTGCACGGATCTCGTAAACCAATGCATTTCTCAAAGGAAGAATGTGGGTATGAGGCAAAAAAAAAATTTAACATATGTTTTGTGTGGATCAAAGATATTCAATGACTAATATCTTGGGAAAAAAGGAACCCATGGTCACTGACAACCAAATAATGTTATAACATGAGGTGATTTCAACTTCCAAACAAATTTCCTTTAAGGAATTGGTTAAAAAAGGTCTTCAACTACAAAAAAATGCTTCAATCCCTCCCTTGCCTATACATATATCATGGAAAAAGATATAGTTGTGCCATCGATGGAGATCACTCATCTCCAAAAACTTTTCATTTGCAGATTTAATGGTTTAATGGTTATTTGCCTCCTTCATCGACATTGTACCAATGGATCCACTCAACATGGAAAAAGAATTATGATATTCCTCTTTGCTCCAAAGGTGTTTTTTTAATTCATATTTTCGATCATGCTACTTATAAACAAGTTTTAGAGGAGGGTCCCTGGTTTTGGGGAAGAGTGGGGATTTTTATATCTCCTTGATTTCCAAATTTTGATCCTAACTCTATGTCAATTACTAGAATGACACTTTGGGTACAAAAATTTTCCATTTCATTCTTAATGGTATATTATATCAATTTTTGAGGATATTGAGAATACTTTTGGCAGTTACATAAAAGAAATTTTGGATATTTATAACGAGATTGTGTACATACACCTACATCTATGTTGAAATAGACCTAAGTAAGAGTCTTCTAGATAAAATGACCCTCAAATGAAATTTTTAGGTGGATTCAGGTATTGAATTATGAGAACACAACATTTTAGTGTTGAATTCATCAACTTACAGGACATCTACAAGATACTTATCCCCATGCACGAGCTCATCCTTCAAGGGAAAAAGGGACCAAATCCAAACAAAAAATTGGAATTTTCCTAAGTAACCAATGTCAGATGATGAAGTTTCTCTTGCTAAGGAAAATCAACAACCATTGACTTAAACAAAATTTGATATAGTCTTCCTAGAAGAGTTGATTATGGAACCTTGTCCTCCCTCGAAGGATGGAGTAGAGGTCATTGATATTGTGTTTTCCTTCTAAAATATGACAATTGTACCTAATGCCCCCTCTAGGGGGAATGAAGTGACTTCATGAAATTAACATATCTGTTTTTGATAAGGATATGACATCAAAGTGGTCATCGTGATGTCATACCATGATGTTATAAATGCTTAAAAGAAAGGTTATGGTAAACATTCTGTGTACCCTTCATTCTACTACAAACACTTACTCTTATGTTTTTTTCTTCATGTATCTATATCAATTAGACTTTCTAAAAATTTATATATGTTTCGTGTTCTTGAATCAATGAGGATTTACTCACACCATGTTATGCATGAAGCAACGTTTGGGAGACCTTACTAGGATGTTAAGCCAAACGAGATTCTTCATCCACCCATTTCATTACAATTTCCTACATATATTGTTGCAAGACCACATTAAATGACAAAGACGCTACCCCAATAAGGGAGTAGGTTCTAAGTCCCTTCAATACCCATGAGTGGTATAATAGTTGCTTAGTTTAGTAGGAAATTTCCACCCCAATAAATATGCTAGTTGTCTCAGCTCTAAGAAATTGGAGAGTAATAAAATTAATTGTGAGAATATCTATCATGTGCTAGTTGAGTTTGGCGATAATTTGAAGGACACATAAGAATTGCATTCCCACCAATGAGCTAAATTTAAGGAGAAGGATCGACTCTCACTATTGAAGAAATTATGTTTTTCAACAGCTAGTTTCCCAATGTTTGAAATTAGAGGATTAGGGAGGTGGTTTTAAAAAATAATGTCTCATGCTTCTTGGAGATTATCATGATCAAGGTCCTTAAGTTCAAACCCATTTTTTTCATGGAGGAGTATGTTCAACTTCTTGCAAAATCCAAGCTATCCCAAAACCCAGGAGGGGGCTTATTCTCAATCGACTAAGAGAATCCTTTAGTATAAAGATATGTTATCTCTCTATCTAGTATAATTTCTTTTAAGCTACACAAATGTTTTGTTAAGATGTGTTAATATTTCAATGGGATCTTGGTTTGATGGTAAAGTGAGGGGGGTGATATTTCTCTTACTAAATTTCAAATCCTTAATAAACATGTTTTGACCCTCATGGTTGTCTCACCTATGCAAGCCAATATGCAATTGGGGCTAGCAACATGGCCTCAATAAATGGGTTGTTTGATGTGGTTGGGTCTAGGTGTAATCTCTAAGAATATTTGGCAAACTACATACACCCTATTCATGGCTTTTCAATGAAGAGGGTCTTTCTATATTGTTGTTTTTCAACCACATTCCATTGTGATACTTTTATACCAGGGGAAAGACGATTTTTAGAACATTCTATACTAAATTTTCTACATGTAAGAATACATACACCCCACTAAAGGCTTCTCTACCAAAGATATCTAGACTACATTCATTATATTACTCCCAAATTGGGGACAAGCTTACTTTGAAAACCATCTA
>JASDQU010735603.1:263911-294985 GCA_032191745.1 Picea mariana | reverse complement strand
GCTCAACGGGCGGCTGGGAGACTTTGGCCTCGCCCAGCTGTATGAGCACAGCGAGAACCCGGAGACAACTCTCGTTGTGGGAACGCCGGGGTACATAGCGCCGGAGATCGTACACACGGGGAAGCCCACGCCCAGCTCAGATGTCTTCAGCTTCGGCGTTCTGCTGTTGGAAGTGACGTGCGGGAGGAAGCCCGTGGACATATCCACGGGCGCCGAACAACAGTTTTTGGTGGACTGGGTCTGGGAGCTGTCCGCCCATGCGAGTCTGGTCGAAGCGGCAGATCCAAAGCTGGGCAATGAATACGACGCGGGGGAGATGGAGAAGGTTTTGAAACTGGGATTACTGTGCTCCATTACAGAGCCGAAGAGAAGGCTGGGCATACGGGATGTGTGTCAAACACTGGAAGGTGAAGCTCCTATCCCTGACGTCCATTTGGATTCGCTTAGCATGAATACAATGGAACAGTCTAGTGTAGGCGTGAATGGGTGGGCTGCCACGGCTGGGCCAGAAGATAGGCTTCTCCAGGAAATTCCGAACGGAAGCCGGTCAAACGGATGGCTCGATTCAACATCTTTAAGATTCCGAGAGGAAGCCGGTCGAACGTATGGCTCCATTGAACATCTTTAAGATCGTAAGGCATGATCATAAAAATATGTAGCAAGCTTTGTCAATATTCCTTTGAAAGCTCTAGTTTAGGTTTTTCCACTAAAGTAAAATGTTGAGAAGCCAAAGGTTGTGAGTTGCATTAGCTAATATTGCAGTGAATGATGTTATTGAAATAAAATAGGTTTTAGTAATTGGAATAAAATATGTTCCAATGAGTTTAAGCCTAATTTTTTTTAAATATTTCTAAATATTTTAGAAAAAACAATTGTTGAACTAAAAGATTGTATCAAAATATTTCACTTCTTTGTTTCGAAATATAGATGTATTTGACTATTTTTCTGACAGCCTAAACTTATTAACTCACTCCTAATTTTTTTACTCACAACCTAAAATAATTGTATTAACCTCTTTTCAAATATAATGGTATTAACATCATTTAAAATAGTTTATTTGTAGTTACCTTAAAGTATTTGTGTTAATATATTTACCCAATAGTTATTGGATAAACAAATATATCATGGATTAAATTCATCTCCATGTTTTCGATAAGACTTCCCATTGTTTATACTAGGAAAGAAAATTATAAAGTTATCCTTAAAAATGTAGAAACCTTCGTAAACATAACTATCACTGATAATCGAAATTTAAATTCTATATAATAAGAAATTTAAATTCTTGATAATAAGAAAACATCTACAGCTGATAAACGAAGCGAGTAAAAAACCTTAGTAAAATGAGAGTATGCCCCTTAAACCAATTTGGGACCAGAAATAGCGGGTCCCGAGGCAATTTTAAGGTCGCGGAATGGGCCAATTAACGGAATATTCACAAAGCTTTCTACATATTTTTATTATCACGTCCTACCGTTGATTACAGTGGAGAGCTTACCGATGTTGAATTCAGCCATCCGTTTGACTGGCCTCCGCTCTGAATTTCCTGGACAATCCTCTCCTCCGGATCAGCCGTAATTGAGACCATATGAGCGTCAGGGAGAGGAGCTTCACCTTCCAGTATTTGACACACCTGCCGTATCCCCGGCCTCCTCTCCGCCTCGCGATGGGAGCAAAACAACCCCAGTTTCAACACCACCTCCACCTCGCCCGCTTCGTATTCATTCCCCAGCTTCGGATCTGCTGCATCTAGCAGGCTCCCCTGTGCGTACAGCTCCGATACCCAATCCACCAAAAACAGTCGTTCGGCGTCCATGGAAAAGTCCACGGGCTTCCTCCCACACGCCACTTCCAACAGCAGAGCCCCGAAGCTGAACATGTCCGAGCTGGGCGTGGCCTTCCCCGTCCGTGTGAGCTCCGGCGCTATGTACCCCAGCGTTCCCATAACGCGAGTCGTCCCCGGGTTCTTGCTGTGCTCATACAGCCGGGCGAGGCCAAAGTCTCCTAGCCGCCCGTTGAGCTCAGAATCCAGCAGTACGTTGCTCGATTTGATGTCTCTGTGGATGACCCTCTTCTCCCACTGTTCGTGCAGATATAGCAGCCCCGCGGCTACGCCCTTCAGGATCGCGTAACGCCGAGACCACGGCAGGACCGTCGTCGGGTTTCCGAATATGAGTTTATCCAGGCTACCGTTGGGCATGTGATCGTAAACGATGAATAGCTGCTTCTGCTTCTTGCACCACCCCCGGAGCTGTACCAAGTTCCGGTGCTGCATGCGACCCACGGTCGAGATCTCTGCCACAAATCCCTTCATTCCCTCCGTGAACTCCTTCGTTATGCATTTCACTGCGATTTCCTGGCCACTGCCTCGGAGAACGCCCCTGTAAACCTTGCCGAAACCCCCCTGACCCAAAACGTTTTCTTCCCTAAATCCTCTCGTTGCGATGCTGAGATCCTTGTAAGTGAATCTATGGGGCCAGAACTCTTGTTCCCATTCTTGGATCTTTCCTCTGTATTTCGCTCTTTTGAAAAACACGGCCGCAACCGCCAGGAGAACCAGAGCGCCCACTGTAACGCCGGCTATGAATCCCCGTCTCGGACGCTTGTCATTCATGTTAGCAAACGAAGGAAGACGCGAGATATTAAGGGGCGGTGCCGTACCTTCCGTGGTGAAACTCCAAGCAAGAACGTAATGGTCTTGGAAGGATTTGCCCCCCGTAGCCGCTGAAAAGCCAACGAACATTTTCTCTTTCAGAACGCTGTGCAGATGGATTTTAGCAGATATGAGGGGTTTCTCCGGTCTAGGCAAGCCAGCCAACATTATGCTAACGTTGAGGCGGCTTTGGAGATGGTCGTAATCGATCCAGGCCTGTATGTTGCGTCCGCTCTTGAGACTGAATTCCTGAAAGTCCTCCCCTTTCCAATACCCGGCAGGCTCCGGGTTCACGGAGATGAGGTTGTTGATGTCCACGCCCACGTGGTTGTCGTCAGTCATTGAATTCCACACTCTTGTACGTATCGAACTCCACTGCGAACAAGTGATTGTATGGCTGCCCGTTGCTGGTGTTGTTAAGCAAGCCCAGATACTGGGTCGACATAGCGCCCATAGGAGATGTGTAGGGCGTGACGATGAAGGCCATTCCATTCCCGCCTGCGTCCGATGGGGGCNGCTTTTCATTTGCACGGGGACCGAATACAACGCCCGTCCGAGCATAAAACGCGAGTGATTTGTGATGGCGAGCACGGATTGGGAGCGGATGAGTGAAGCACCTGCCTCCAAGATTACGTTGGTTCCATTGAATCCGTCGAAGAGAAAAGTGGCAGGAAAAACTGGAATGACAAGGGAGAAGAAGGCCATAACAGAGAGGCTGCCGACACATGGTGATACCATTCCAGGGGAGACAGAATTTTTTCTCCCAGATTCCATCTATCTTTGCCAATGGTCATTACATATATTATGAACGCCAAAATATATATATATACCGTCAACGACTTGGGGGAAGAAAGTCGACCACACAATTCTTTCTAATGTTGAATACCCTTAAGTCGGACACCCCATCAAGAACTTGGAGGAGAAAGTCGACCACACAATTCTTTCATATGTCTCAAGTCTTTGAGAGAAAGTCCAAAAAAGTTTAAATATCTCAGTTATTGATGCTCAACTATTTTATTTTATTTAACTAGTAACAACTACTTTATAAAAGTAGT
Organism: Picea mariana; assembly: GCA_032191745.1. Taxonomy (NCBI): domain Eukaryota; kingdom Viridiplantae; phylum Streptophyta; class Pinopsida; order Pinales; family Pinaceae; genus Picea; species Picea mariana. Next base: position 291,280 of record JASDQU010735603.1, on the reverse strand, counting down.
TGTTTCTAATTGACGATGACATCCCTTGAGACAATTATTAATTTATCATATTAATAATTAATATATTATATTAATGCAATGTATAATAATAATGTATTAATGTAATATATTAATGTATTATATTAATGTACATAAATTAATATTTTATCAATATGTTAATGTAATGTATTACATAAATATAATATATATTAATATTTTATAAATATAATGTATATTTATATTTATATTGCTAATTGACGATGACATGTCTTGAGACAATTATTAATTTATCATATTAATAATTAATATATTATATTAATGAAATATATAATAATAATGTATTAATGTAATACATTAATGTATTATATTAATTAATGTATTATATTAATGTATATAAATTAATGGTCTATCAATATGTTAATGTAATGTATTACATAAATATAATATATATTAATATTTTATAAATATAATGTATTAATTAATGAACATTTTAATACATTATCAATTAATACATTATTCATTTACATTAATATATAATTTATCATAAAAATATTAATTGATTAATACATTAATAATGTAATGCATTAATTAATCATTGTACATTAATATACTATTAATTATGTCGAAAGACGTACACCTATTGACAATGGGTACATTTAATAGGTTTTTAGTTCTTAATACGTTTTCTATGGACAAGATTAAATATGCCTAGAATATTCTTAGTCGTCACAATAAATGAATGGTTATGATTTCATCCATTAACTTCCGAGCTGTTATAAAGACATCCGTTTATATGTTTACCTTTTTACATTTACCTAATCATGTTTAAAAATTACTGTGTTCACTAACTTATTGCCACATTTACCTGATTAAATAAAATATTCGCACAGATATTAAAACTTTTCATATTTCTGCTGACTGAAGTTTGGTGGGTGGCCGCTTAACAGACGTAAGCGCCTTTCGACGTTCACCAGCCGCGACTAAGGGGTTGTGCTAGTGTATTAATGTGTTAATAATGTATGCTAAAATATTAATACACTAATAAAGTATTAATATATTAAAAATTCATTATTACATTACTATAATGTATAAATTAAAGTATTTTTAACATATTAATATATTTATCTAAAATAAATACATTTATTGAAAATGACCATGATTTAATATATTATTGTACATTAACCACTTTTAATATATTAATGTATATTGCATTGCATTAATAAAGTAATAAAATAATACATTATTAAAGTAGTAATGCATTACTAAAGTATTAATACATTATTCATTAATGTAATGTATAAATTAAAAAATATATATATTAATCTATAATGCAATGTATTAATTAATTACATGGTATTAAAATTAATTAATACATTTATAAAATATTAAATACTATATTGCTAAAGTTTTAATTCACTAATAAAGTAATACATTAATAATACATTATTACAGTAAAAAACAAATAACATTAAATGCATTAATAAAAACATTACTAAAATATTAATACATTAAAACATTAATAAAGTAGTAATATATTGACCTTAATAATGTTAATAATACATTATTAAAGTATGAATACATTAATATACTAATTGTCATTGACCATGGTTGACCATGAACATGGTTCAATATGGTTGATTGAGGTTTATTATGACTGACCATCCTCATGGCTAACCTTCTTGACCATGTGGATACGATTATGGTGGGCCATGATTATGTTAGACCATGTGGATACAATTATGGTGGGCCATGATTATGTTAGAGAAAACCTGATGTTGCAGCAATGTGACATTAGGTTTTGTTACATTGCCGCAACATTAGGCTTTGTCACATTGCGATGAAAGGGAAATGTTCATTCGTTTGTGATGACAGGGAAATGTTCATCACATTGTGACGATAGGGAAATGTTCATCAAAATGCAACGTTCACTTATGTTCGTCACATTACGACGACAAGGGAGTGTTCATCATACTACGACGATAGGGCTATGTCATAACATTGTGATCATCATGTATGTTCGTCAAATTACGATTGACATGTACGTTCGTCACATTGTGACGTTCATATATGTTCGTCACATTGCGACATTACTATTGTTGGCGTTACTACGTTGCAATGTTGATTATGTTTTGATCATCACATTGCGAGATTAGGAAGTGTTCATCTCATTGCAATGTTCGTCTATGTTGGTCACATGATTACGTTAGGTTGTGTGCATCACATTGTGAAAATGGGTTGTGTTCATCCCATTGGGATATTTGGAAAGACAATGCGACGTCAGGATATGTGTGTCAGATTGCAATGTGAGGATATGATTTCACATTGCAAGAACATGACAATGTTTGACACATTGCAACATATGTTTAAGTTCGTCACATTATGATGAAAGGGCTATATCATAAGATTGCGACGACGGGGCTATCTTCATCGCATTGTGATCGACGCATATGTTTGTCACATTGCGATGAGAAGGAAATGTTCATCACATTGCAACAAAAAGGAAATGTTCATTACATTGTGATGCTAGGAAAATGTTCATCACATTGTGACGACAAGGAAGTGCTCATCATATTGCAATGAAAGGGATAAGTTCGTCACATTCTGATCAACACATATTCTCGTCACATTGCGAAGTTCATATATGTTCATCACATTCTGAAGTCCATATATGTTCGTCACATTCATACGTTACTATGTTTGGTATATTACAATGTTCCTATGTTTGACACATTGTGATGTATGGAAATGTTGTTACATAGTGACATCAGGATATGTGTGTCACATAGAAAGGAGAGGAAATGTACATCACACTGTGATGAGAAGACGATGTGCAACACATTGTGACGCTTGTAACCGTTCATTAGATTGCGACATAACTATCCACATTGGGATGACATGCCTATGTTCATCAAATCATGACGTCAATTTATGCTCGTCACATTGCAACGTTAATATGTTCAATAGATTGCAACATTACTATGTTTATCAGATTGCAATGTGCTCTTCCCATTGTGATGTTTGGAAAGGTCTATCACAATGTGATGTCAGGATAGGTGTGTCAAATTGAAACGTGAAGATATGTTGTCACATTGCGATGATAGGGCAAGGTTTGTCACAATGTGATGATAAGGCTATGTTCATCAGATTGCGATTATAGGGCTATCTTCGTGACATTGCGATTGACATATATGTTTCTCACATTGCGATGATAGGGAAATATTTATCACGTTAAGAGGACAAGGAAATGTTCATCACGTTGTGATGTTAATTTATATTCATCATAGTACGACGATGGGGAAGTATTCATCATACTACGATGATAGGGATATTTTCATCACATTGTAATCATCATATATCTTCGTCACATTACGATCGACATATATCCTTGTCACATTATGACGTCCATATATGTTCGTCACATTACGACATTGTTATGTTTGGTAGATTGCAACATTTCTATGTTCAAAATATTGCAACGTTTGAAAATGTTGTCATTGGGATGTTACATTTCTTTCCACATTGGGATGACATACCTATGTTAATTAAATTATACATTAATCTAATGTATTAATCATAAAATGTATTAAAGTACATTATTAACTAATACATTACTAAATTATTAATATAATATTAAATTATTATTAGGCCAACCCTATAAAGTCATTAAATGTCACATTTCATAATAAATAAAAGTTAAAGGAACATTGTAAAGGATTTTATAATTCAAGTGACGCAATAAAAGAGTTGGTCTTTAACCTGATGACTTTTTTCCCCAAAACTAATCTTTATTATTCTTATTTACAACTTCACAAAAAAATTGTGTTCTAATGTTGTTTAGTGGATTAATGTGTTCTAATGTTGTTTAGTGGATTAATGTAACTTTTTTATTTAATGTCATAATGATGATCATTATAACACATTTGTGGGGCATTTATTTGGTGGTGACCTGTCTTTTAGCTAAATATTAACTACAGTCATAGGCCTTTATTATCCACTACTTATTCTTGATGAGCATATCATCAACCTTTATGTATTGGTTGATCTCCAATCTTGATTGTGGCTTTTGACCAATGGTCCAAGTTTATGTGGCAATTGGTTTTGAGTGGGTGGAGGGTGGCTTATGGTATTGATCATTAGCCTTTACATGTGTGTGCTCTAGCAATTGTGATTCATAGAGTTATATCAAGAATATAAGGCCTTGCTTCCATAGATGTTTCCCCACCTAGAGTTTTTACCATGCAAATTTATTGTTTCTTCTCTCTCATTTGATAAGTATACTTTTATTTGTTTCATTCCAATAGGATTTTAGATAGTGATATTGAAGCGACCATGGATATATATATGCTCATAATAAAAGTAGGTTTTATAATATTCAAAAATCTTGGATTATGCAATTTATTTGATTATTACTATTATATTGCTCACATTTATGAAAATAAATATAAAAATGAAAGAAGAGATAAACATATACACTATTCATTGAACACAATATTTATCTTGGGAAATCTAATATGGGAGAAAACCTAGGTGGAAGGCTAGGCCTATGCTTTTATGTTTTTTCTCAGGTTATAAAAATGCAAATACAAAGAAAGGGGCACTTATTATGGAGTTTCCTATGACTCTATGGTTATACAAAGAAAGGGACACTTATTATGCAGTTGCCTATGACTCTATGGCCTCAATGAATAATGCATACTCTTCTTCCTACCTATGTTATTGTCTCAAATCCCACTCTTTGGATGTTTTGCTCAACTATGAAACTAGTACAATACAAAAAAATGAAACCTCTTCTCTTCCTATATGACATCAATTCATACCATAGTGATCAACACGATAAATCAAATTGGAGAAAGTTAGATAAATCAAATTGGAGGAAGAATAACTTCCATATATGAGCTTTGATAAAGTGAATTCTCCATTGTTTAAATGATATCGATGTGTAAAACAACACTAATGAAACTTTTCAATATTTCAACTTCTCAAAGATAAAGGTTGAGTTATCTTTGAGGTTCATCATGTTAATACGTCGAAATCTTTTCAATGTTTGAACTACTCAAAGATAAGGTTGAACCCAATTTAAAAGTATAGTATGGTAATAATTGGGGAATTCACTAACCAATATGGAGGTTGTTACAGAATTGCAGGTTATATACACAAATGAACTTGCATGTATCGAACTTATACTATATACGTAAGATTTTGTTCTGGAATGTATGACTCGCTTTGCGTTATCAAAGAAATATTACATTACGGCACACAATGGATTGTATGTCTTTACGGGAAACTAGTGATTCCTAACAAAGGAAATTATCAATTATCTGCTCTCGGGACTTTCAATTTCCTTACTTGAGCAAGATTTTTAATTTGTAGGTTTTAAAACGTTGCATCGAACGAAGAGATGCATTTTTACTGTTTTTAAGCTGCGGTTAGACACATGTACACATCTTTGTTGAAAAAATGGAATGATTAAATAAACCAAAATTGTTGCGGATGTTATAGGCAACCGAACAATAGTACGGGTTTTTAAAATCCATTGTGTGTTCAATAGCTAGATCTCTACAACCTAAAAATAATTATAATAAGAACTTTAACACGGAAAACTAACGACTTTCTTCTGTCATAATCTGAAACGTTAAAGAATTGTTCGACGAAGTTAAGAATTCCATGTTAGCATAGTTTCTGGGTTGACAATGGCGCTAGCATGTATTGCTTAAGTACTCTTGCAAATTAGGATGCCAACATTACAAACATTAATTTGAGGCAGATAGACTATCAATTTCAAACATGTAATAAGTCTACATAAACCCTAATTTCAATGCAAGGCTTCGCGCAAAACCAGAATCGACCACGCCACGAACTGCTTATGCTCTCAACAACGTACTGGTTGCGCTCTATCCTCAGGGTCCCTCCCTCTGTGGATACTTTATGCTCATCTCCAGCACCCAAATGCTAAGTCTCACCACCAGCAGTTGAAACAGAATTACAGATAGCCCTTCGAGTGACATAAGACCAATGGCAACGCCACTGCAGCTACATGCAAAGCCTGCTCTGCACCGCCCCGAACACCATTGAAATGAAGAGGAACAGATGGGGGAACCAAAATGAAATGCACAGTAAGAAAATGAAACAAGCGTATAGGTGAGGAAAGCCAGAAAATGAACGGACAGTTGAGGAAATAAAAACGTGGTAGTCCCAAAGGTTAATCATTTAAACGTGGAAATCATATAGTGATACAGTAATTCCTTAATATGATCAGGTAAATGTAAAAAAGTAAACAGGTTAACAGATGCATTAAAAAATACAAGGAAGTTATGAAGAGTAAATCACATTCATTGATTTGGGAGGATGACTAAGAATATGCCAGAATCTTAAATTGTTAGCCATTATATTAGAATTTTAGATTAAAAGGTGATTAATTGTGCCCATTTCCAATAGGTGTACGCCTTTCAGTGTAATAATGTCAATTTTTTTAGGTAAATATCTCAATTATTGACGTTCAACTATTCTATTTAATAATGTCATGATATTTAAAATTATCTCATTTATTATGGCTACACTAATTTGTCGTCAAAATTATCTCACTCAATTTAAATTACACCAACTCTTAACTTAACTAAATTTTAAGTGTTTTCTAAATATCTCCTCGTATATAAATTATATTTAATTAAAATATATTTAATTAAAATCAAAATAAATAAAATTATTATTTTAAAGAAACATACATTAAACAATAAAATAATGACGAATATTGTTAGTCCAAACATTTAATATATAAATTGAGGATTATGACTCATTCTTTTTTAATAATTTGGTTATTTTTAACTTCAAAGAAACTATATTTAAGGTAATGTGATTTTTCATAGTATTAATGAAAGGTTTTAATGATGCAATCAAATTGTTTTTTTAGCACATATATTTTGTACGTTTAATTATTTAAACACTCACCATATTATTTCTACACTTTCAAGACTGAGTAGACTTATCTTATGAGATTTTGTGCCACAACGTTCCCACAAAGCGAGTCGTCTCTAGGTTCTTGTTGTTGTGATCAGATAGTTGGGCTAGGCTGAAGTCTCCCAGCCGCCCGTTGAGCTCTGAATCTAGCAGCATGTTGCTCTATTTTATGTCTCTATGGATGACACTCTTCTCCCATTCCTCGTGCACATACAACAACCTCGCTGCCATACCCTTCACAAGAGTATCGTCGAGCCCACAACAACACCGTCATAGGTTTCCCAAATATGAGTTTATCCAAACTTCCCTTTGGCTTATGGTCATAAAAACTAACTTATGATTAGAGTTTTAACATCCCCCCTTAATCATAAGTTCGTTCTTGCCTGAAAAACTGCCACTACTTGACAATCAACAATGTGTCAAGCAAATATTCAGAGGGCTGGCTGAAGATGCTCTGTGAAATCTAGAAAAGAAATAGCAGAAGTTGATGTCTTCGACTAAATTGTTGGTTTAAGGGTAACCACAAACTCATTTGGTGGTTTCAAGATGACCACAAACCAATCTAGTGGTTTCGGGATGACCACAAACCAAATGTCTAGCAGAAGATGATGTCCTCTACTAAATGGCATGGTTTTAAGTTGACCATAAACTAACAAGAGCTCAAGGCTAAAAAATATGAAAATGTAACAAGTAGAACTTCATGTCTTCTACTCAATTGGTGGTTTTAAGATGACCACAAACTATCAACAACAATATGTTCAGGAACAAGACTGCATACTAGGAACTGGGTTGCATACTTGATCATCTGTTCACGGTCTCTAAATCAAACTTGGAACTTGACTAAAAACTTTAGATTTCCCCCCTGTCAGGGACAAGTGGTTAAAATTCCCTTGACCGTCATTCACAAGTATGGCCAAGAAGAGATCCAACACTTGTATAAGCTACTGGAACAATGTGTAGCTTTCACAATGTATAAGCTATTGGAACAATGTGTATTCTTTCACAATGTCTGAAGACTCGATCTTCAACTCAGAAGACTACATCAACTGGGCCCCAATCATACCCTATATCATCCAATCTTAAAAAACATTCATGTCCATCAACTGTAGAAATATCTCCAATCAAGTATGGTTGTACTTGTGTATAAATCCGTCGATAAGAATGTTCCAATAAATTGGCTTCCAAATGCCAACGCCAAGTTCCTAACCATTCAAAATGAATATGTTTCCGCTTGCGCTTTTGACACCTTACCGAGAGGTGATTTGTCTTCCCACAAAATATGCATGGGTGAAGATCAAAATAGCTTGACTTATCATGGTCAAACCGGTGACAATGTTTGCACTGTATGGGTTCTTTATCCAACCGATTATACAAATATGGAACATTTGTAGCAACATCATCATCAACAATATCCTGTACCTGTTCCTTACCAATATCCTCAAGCTCCGTCTTCTTATCATCATTCAAAAAACCTCCACTCATAAAACAAATAGGTTTGCTATAATTAGGAATGTGAAAAAAATTGTGAGCATCATTTTCATATCCTAGTCCATATCGATTTCGTTTAAAGCATAATTCTTCCCATGGTCGAACAATTCTAATTTCTTTGTCACATTTATCGACAAATTTTTTTGACATAGGGACTTCATCCGACTCATCTTCATGTTTATGACTGTCATCACTAGTCAACTGAACGTCTTCATTATTTTCATCTTTGATGTCAGTTTGTTTTTGAAATCACATTGTTGGTGTCGAAGGAGATTTAACAAATCAGATAACATTTTGTTTTGAAGTTTGAACATTTCAATCTTCTTGTGTGTTACTTGTAAACAAGTAATCACTGTACTGAGAGTGCACTTGTTTATTGCAATTGTATATTCTGTAGTTGAGTTAATTAATGTGCACAATATTGTAAATATTTCTTCAATTCTTGCCATTATGAAAAATATGGAAGAGAGATAACCAATGACTTAGACGCACGCAAAGATCCTAAGACCCCCTTATTCAATTTCGGGTGGGTCAAGGACGCAAAGATAAATATGAAATTTTACTATGTAGGATGATCCCCTATAACTCCTTTTACAAACTTAAAAAAAAACCCTTATAACACCTTTACATGTGGCAAAATGAAAACCCTTATAACTCCAATTACAATCAATGGAGAAAACTCATCCATACAAAACCTGGTCTTTCTTTTAAAACAAAAATTGACCTCCACAAAACTTATTCTTTCTTATAAAACCGCCTTCTCCAAAGATGTTGATCCTTCATGTTCAAGATCTCTACTTAATCTGATTAGTTGGCATCAAAATTTTGATACGTATTTTACATGTTCCCTCAAGGTTCACAATAATGATGGATTCAAAGGATATCGAAAGCAACGAAAAAATCTAAGCAGTTGGGAATTTGAATTATATATACAGGCTGGATTTTCTGAAGAAGCTACGAGTTATCTATCATGGCGTGTATAAATAAAGATTTGTCATAAAAGACTCAATTCTATCGATCACAGACTTGCAGTAAGTTGTGACGCAAGTATATATGTAAAAAAATGATTTTTGTGGATGCATATCTCAACAGAAGGAAAGCCAGTTACGTAAACGACAGTTGTTTCGAATAAAAAGACAATCATTGTAATGTGAGGGCCACAGTCCACGTGGTCTTTTCTTTTACAACACTTATTTTGTTTCATTTATGATGCCAAAAATCCTTCTCTACTTCATTGCGGCTTTAACTTGTGCTCTTAAAATGTGCAGTAGTGCATTGGATATCCAATGGGGGCATCTCACCATTGTGCCTCTCTTACCTTCGTGCCTCTATAAAAAAAAACTAATTTTCCCTAAATCCTCTGCGAGAAGAAACCCCAGAGCAATGCATACCTTGCAACTCCCAGGTCACAGGTTCGAAACTCGACAGTCATGCAGTCTGTGCAATGTGCAGTGACTTCGTACTCCTTTACTCATTCGAAGTTTCCCAGGGCTCGCAACCGTGGGGTATGTAATGGTGGCGAGCCTTCTCGACTCTCCTTCTGCAACCTACGTAAGGAAATCTTTGGAGTACCTGTCGAGCGATGCTTCAAAAGAATGGTGTTGGCTGCCCGACCAACGGGAAGAGTAGAATTGCAAGGATACAAAGTGACGACTTTGACGTCAAATAACGAAAGCCATGTCACGACATTCGACTACAATTTTATTATCATCAGAGCAGACGTTGGCGGCTCCCTTCCTCTTAGAATGCTTAGGCCACATAGCCTCCACTACAACTCAAATCCATGGAAAAACTACCATGGATCTACCAAACACTAAGAACTATAATTCTAGGCTCATATGATAAACTACTAGGCTCATAAGATCAATATCATGCTCTGATACCACTGTTAGATTCATAATGAAGAAAACAACAGAAACATAATAGAAATAACTGAAGCAATCAAGAAACCATGATGAACAAAGATAAATAAATATTGGAAAAAAAAGGCATACTCTATATTCATCAATGAGCAAATAATCATGTACATAGACGTACATATATAATACAAAAAGACCATAATTGTCATGTAATTGTATAACAGTTAGGTAAACTAACTAACTTATGATTAGAGTTTTAACACTTCTACCTCCGGCACCACCCGCGAAGCTTAACCAAATTCCGGTGTTGTATGCATCCCATGGTCAAGATCTCTATGTAGAATCCCTTCATTCCCTTTGTGAACTCCTTCGTTTTACGTTTCACTGTGATTTCACAAATCTCTTCACTCCCTCCGTGAACTCCTCCTTTATGCATCCTTTATGTGTTTCATTGTGATTTCTTGGACGCTTCCAGGGAGAACGCCCATGTAAGCATAGTTACCATGTTCGAATTCGATATGGGAAAAACTTTATTATCAATTTTTCAATTTGAAAAAAATCGTCAAAAACTTGTCAATATAGTTAATAATATTTACCATATTCAAACAAAACCGATCATTTTGACTTCTATTTTAGTTAAATAAAACTCAAAATATCTAAAATAATAGTTCATGTTTCACTTCAAGGATTAAGATGCCAAGAGACACTCCCTAACGTTCCTATTGATCCTTGCTCTACCAAGGATATAAGAACAACTCATTGGGTGTTTTTTTCATGGTGGTGTGGGGCTCTATTATGTTGGAAACATGTCAACGAATTTCCTCATGCAGTCATATGCACATGCATGCATATATGTTAATGCGCATGCATGCAATCTATTTATGAACTATTCGTGTAACTATGCGATCTATTCATGACCAGTCTGTGTAAATGAGTGATAGATGTTATATATACGAGCATACCCATAGAGGTGTGAGTGCAATGTGTAGTGAGTGTGTGAGAGAAAGACGCAATACTGAGGTGTTGTGTGTATGAGAGGAGATGATGGTTGTATGCCTGGGTTGGCTACTATAATTCTCCCTTGAATAAAAAAATATTGATTATCATTGCCCGTGGTCTTTTCCTGCATTGGGTTTCCACATAAATCACTATGTCAAATTGTGGGATTGTTGTGTTTGGTTTAATGCATGTTTGATCTTGCCTGTTTTTGCTTTGTTTTGCTTCCACTGCCCAACAAGTGGTATCAGAGCAGGTGAACCGAGTTGGATGAGATCTGGCATGTGAGGACGAGATCACATTATTCTTTTCCCCAACACTTTTGGCACCTATCAGGAGGAACATTGACCTTGGTATATGCATAGAGCATTTGGGTGATCCGAGTGTTGTGTGTTGGAAAAGGAGCGATTTGAATGTTGTATGTTGGAAGAGGGGCGATATTCATTGATCCTTACCGCATGAAAAAGGCGTGATAACAATAATAACCTATGGAGCAATACCCGTGGAATGATCACCGTGGAAAAACATTGAACATAAGGTATATGTAGAGAGCTCGAGAGAGGTATGAAAGCGTTTGTATTATTATGCACATGGAGGATCCTATTTAAAATTAAATGAAGTGGAGGATGGTTTTTTAAGTAAAAGGTTTGAAGCCATATATATGTTTTGACCAGTCCACCCATGTTTAAAGGTCAGGCCACCTTTTTTAAATGTGAAGAAAACATCCTTTTTTTAAGAGGGTTATATACATATTGTTTTTAAAAGAAAGAAGGTTGAAGTTTATGATAGTGGGTAAAACCTTTACAAATATATATGTGGTGTGTGATTCAACCTTGAAATATATAATATTGTTCCTACCACATTAAAAATATTAGTATTATAAGTTGTAGGTTTTTGGGGCGGTTTGTGCAAATGGTAAAAGTGCATAGTTCAAAGTTTTAGGTGGAGAAATTCAGCGGTAAGAATAACTTTGCGCTATGGAAACTCAAGATCTGAGATCTGTTTGTGCAACAAGGATTGCAAAAATCCTTGGCTGGAAAGTCAAAGAAACCGACAAGCATGACAGACGAGGACTCAAAGGATCTGGATGCAAGAGCCCTCAATACTATTTGTTTGTGTCTAGCAGATGATGTGTTGTTTAACATCGTTGAAGAGAAGACAACAACAGGTTTTTGACTAAACTGGAGAGTCCGTATATGACAAAGAACTTGTCAAATGAAATCTTCTTGAAAAGGAAGTTGTACAGCTTGCAGATGAAAGAAGGTACGAAAATTACTGATCACTTAAATATTTTCAATAGTCTGATTTGTCAATTAACTAGTATGAAAGTAAAGTTCAAAGATGAGGACAAGGCAGTTATGCTACTATGTTCGTTTCCCGAGCCTTGGGATCATCTGGTCACAACTGTGTGGTTTAACACAACAGATGCCATTGATTATGACACTGTTGTGGGAGCTTTGTTGTCTGAGGAAATGAGGAGAAGATCCAGTAAGGAAACCTCAAAGACAGAAGCAATGGTGGTCATAGGTCGATCTACAGAAGGAGAGAAAGATCAGAAAGGTACAGCTAGGTCTAAGTCAAAAGATAGTAAGGGTAAGGCAAAATGTTGGTTTTGTGGAAAATCTGGGCATCTCAAGAAAGATTGTTAGAAAAGACAACAAGCATCCAAAGAGGACTCCACAAAAGAAGAAAATCCAACTACAGGTATGGTTGATGAAGTTTTGTCTATTTGTTGTGTCTCACCACCTGTGTTCACATAGAAGGTGCAAGGCGGTGATGGTTGGGTCACGGTGAAATAATAAATAAATAAATAAATGTATTTTCTTTGGAGTTGTAGGAATTATTGATTGCATCTAAATGGACATATGTCTATAAGACCTGGATAGGAATGCATACCCCTGGTTTATCAAGTCACCTATGAAAAGTCTAGACCTAGATTTAGGTAGATTGAATATGTGGGGGGGCATGTGTGTTGAGTTAGCCTTAACTCTGTGAAAGAGTTAATGAGTTAAATATGTTTTTAGGTCAAAGAAGGTGGTTTTTCGGGTCCATGTGTTTTGGGTATCCCGTGGTATTGTGTCCATGGATTGTATTTAATGAAGCTTATAAAAGGCTTGGTGAACTCCATTATAAATGGGCCTGGAGGTAAGCGATGAAGGCTTACTTGGTCGGTTTGGCTGGATTTGGTCAAGGTTGTTCGAATGCGAAATTCAAGGTGGAGTAGTGTGTCCAGTTTAGAAAGATGGGTCCGTAGAAAGGTTGATGTGTTGGCAAATCAATCAAGTGTTTGAGAATATATGATGAAGGTAATTTCATATCCATGGAACTTAGAAAGTATTGCAAGGAATTTGGGATTGAATAGGCATGTTCAGTAATGCCAAGTTGCAGCAATAGTTGTGGACAGAAGCAATTGTGCTATCTGGTAACTCGGTCACCATCGGTTTCAAAAGACGAGAAGATTCAGGAAGAGGTATGAACAGGCCATCTGGTAATTACTCAAATGTGAAATTATTCGATTGTGATGCTTATGGTTTTTTATCAGCTTTCTAAGTAGGACCCAAATCAAACAGGTAGATCTTTGATATGGTTATGATGTTAAGGGGTGCAGACTATGGGATCCTACTACCCACAAAATCATCATGGATAGAGATGCAGTGTTTGATGTATCTCCTTTTATAAAATCAAACATAGTAAAAGATGAAAGGTTCAAAGCATGACTGGTAGCATAAAGGTATTTGGAAGGTATTGATTTCCATGAAAGTTTCTCACCAATTGTTAAAAGCTTGTTTCTATTCATGTTGTGTTAGCACTGGTTGTGATAGTACAACTAGATGTTAAAATTGTTTTACATGGAGTTTTTTGGATAAGGGGATGTATATGGAAAAACCAGAACGATTAGTTCAGAATCACAACATGAGATTTGTTTGCAAACTCAAAAATCATTGTATGGACTGAAGCATGCTAGGAAAATGGTACAAGATGTTTTATTCCTTCATGGTGAGCCAAATTTTACAAGAAGTGAGTATAACCATTGTGTTTATGGTATATTCATTATCTTGGTGTTATATGTTATGCTTGTTGCAAGCACAAGCATGGTTGATATCAACAAGTTGGCTCAGTTGGTTAGGACATTTGTTATGAAGGATCTGGGAGCAACAAAATAAATCTTGGGCATGGAAATACATAGAGACATGAAATATGGTAAGCTTGGTTATCACAACATAAGTATGTGGTGAAGATACTCAGGAAATTCGGTATGAATAATGTGAAACTGGTAAAATCACTTTGGCTTTCCATTGTAAGTTCTTTTCAGATTTATGTCCTAATTGATGAAGAAGAAAAGGGTTATATGTCTCGAGTATTATATGCTAGTAGGAAGTTTGATTATTGCGATGGAGAAATGGTCAACATTTCACATGCAGTTGGTGTTGTCAGTAATCACATGGAGAAACCAGGTGAAGAGAATGGAAATGGGTGCTTTAAACATAGAAGCACAAGTATCACGTATAGTGGTTGCAGTGATTTGGTCTTTGGTTATGATTCATGAGATTTGGACAAGTGCATCGGTCTATTAGACAGGTTACTGATGGAGACAGAATGGTCAATGCTGGAGTGAATCGTGCATGCATGTTCACGTAACAGTATTGTCAGAGAAGTTGTGGAGCTGTGATGGTGTTTGGCTTCTCTTGGCTTGCAGAAAAGGTGATGAATTAATTAAGGGCATGATATATCAGGTAAATTGTTGTCAAGGTGGACATTGTTGGAAACATGCCAACGAATTTCCTCATGCATTCACATGCACATGCATGCAACGATGTTAATGCACATGCATGCAATCTATTTATGAATTGTTTGTGTAAGGTGTGAGTGCAATGTGTAGTGAGTGTGTGAGAGCAAGACACAATATTGAGGTATTGTGTGTATGAGAGGAGGTGATGGTTGTAATATTGAGGTATTGTGTGTATGAGAGGAGGTGATGGTTGTATGCCTGGATTGGCTACTGTAATTCTCCCTTGAATAAAAGAATACCAATTATCATTGCTCGTGGTTTTTTCCTGCATTGGATTTCTACATAAAGCACTTTGTCAGTTGTATGATTGTTGATCTATTGTGTTTGCTTTGTTCTTCTCGATTTTTATGCTCTGTTTTTCTTCCGTTGCCCAACATATTCTTCTAGTTAAATTATATTATCATTACTCTACTTGCTCAACTGAGTACATAGGTTCAAATACCTTATATCCTTCACTCATAATCTTTCTATTGCTTATTTATGAGAGAATGTAAGGAAATGTGTGGTTTTTTAAATTCTCGTTCTAGTTGATCAATCTCATTAGATAGAGGTTTGGTGATCCCATATCCAAATGATATTTCGAGTTCTATTGGAATCCCACGGAATTTGATGAATAATTCGGTCGAATCGAAAGAATTGACGAATTTTCAAATTTATTTCATGGATTCGGTTGCATTTGGTAACTATACCGGGAAGCTTTGCCAAACCCCCCTGGCCCAGAACATTTTCGTCCCTGAATCCACTGGTGGCGATGGAGAGTTCCTTGCAAGTGAATATATGGGGCCAGAACTACTCCCAGTCTTCGATCTTTTCTCTGTATTTCTCTCTTTTGAAGCACAGCCACAAATGCCAGCGAGAAGAAAACCATAGGGACCACTGTAACGCCGGCTTTAAACACTAAGATTAGATGCTTGGAATACGAACTCAATGGTCTTCAACTGAAATGTTACCCGTAGCCGTTGAAAATCCAATGATAATCTTCTCTTGTGTAATTCTTTGCAGATTGATTTTCAGATATATCAGCCAACTCTGCGGTCTCTGCAAGTCAGCTGGCATGACGCTAGCGTTGAGGCGGATAATTTGAGAATTATCGTAATCTATCTAGGCCGGTATGTTCCGTCCGCTCTTGAGGCTCAATCCCTAGAAGTCATCCCAGACCAATAGTCAACAATCTTGGACCGGACCGAGTCGAGGTTGTCGATGTCTATGCCAACATGGTTTCCATTTAGGTCATTGAATTCCACACTTTGGATCGTATCAAAATCGACTGCGAACAAGTGATTATATGGTTTCCCGTTGTTGGTATCGCGAGATACTCTGATGCCAGAGTTCCCATGCGAGTTGTGTTGGGCGTGACAATAAAGGAAATTTCGTGCCGCTTTGTGTTAGAGGAGGGTGGAACCATGCTAAAAACGAAGAAAGTGTTGAAGGAAGAAAGCGTCCCATTGCTTTTCCTCTGCACGGGAATCGACTACAGCACCCGACTAAGCATAAAACGCCTATGATTTGTGAGGGCGAGCGCGGATTAGGAGCGGATGAGTGAATCATTTGCCTCAGGGTCATGTTGGTTCCACTGAAGACAAAAATGATAGGGAAAAACTAGTATTACAAGGGAGAAAAAGGATATAAGGGTAAGGCTACTGACACAAGTTTTTAGAAATGTTGTATTTCATGCGTGCAAATAGAATTCATGAACACACTAGAAACGAATAGATGGATGCAATGGTAATATTTATTGCTCAACCAATAATGGAGAAATGAATATTAGCCTAAAGAAGTTCTCCACTGATTTCTTCATTTAAATAAGAGATTTTTAAGCATTTCCAGAGATACAAAAATCCAAAAGTTTGAAAAACCTCAGCTCAAACAAATGTAACTACAAGATGTGTTGTCACAACCCAACAATCTCCACTTTGACAACAATTTCCTTATACGTTTCTCGATGAATCAAACATCACATTCCTGCAAGCTAAGAGAATGCTAACACCACCGCAGCTTCTCTAACAATACTGGTTGCGTGAACATGTGTGCACAGTTTGCTCCAATATGGACTATTTCACTTCTACTAAATCAACATAACCAAAAACTAAATCACCACAACTAGTGTAGGTGATACTCATTCTTCTCAAATACCGAAGCACCTATTTCCATGCTCTTTACCTGTTTTTTTCATGTGTCCACTGACAACATTAACTACATGTGAAATATTTGAACATTTCATCATAATCATCAACATTCTAACTGCATTTGCATAATGTACACGAGACATATAATCATTTCTTCCTTACTACTAGGACATACACATGAAAAAAGATTACAATGGAAAACTAAAGGGATATTTACCAGTTTCACAAAGTTCATATTGAACCTCATTAGTGACAACCATATATTACCATTTTTCTCGTCTTTGTATACTTCTATGCCCAAGATTTGTTTTTTTGATCCTGAATCCTTCATAAAAAATTCAAGCCAACTAAGTCTTTAACCTATTGATCTCTACCATGATTTGCTTGCAACAAGAATATCATCAACATAACACCAAGATAATGAATATGTCATAAAAACTCACTTCTTAAGAAACTTTGTCTCACCATGAAATAATCAACCATCTTGTACCTTTGACTAGGTACCTTATGCCATACAATGATTCACTAAGTTTGCAAACAAATATCCCTTTTCGATCCTAAACAAATTCTCATGGTAAATATCTTTGTTACTAATGATTTGTGGAAAATAAGATCCCACAATATATGTCCCTTAGCTCCATCACCATAACCAACAGAGATATAAAAAAAAATCCCTTGAACAAATTCGGCCAAGCCAGCCAAGTGAACATTCGCCCCTCAACTCTAGGTTAATTTCAATCTAATCCCTTTAAAGGCTTCATTATATGCAATCCATGGGCTCTAAAAAAACACTAACTACCAAACCATTTTCCCAAAATCATGACTCTTGACCTAACTTTCCCTCCCTTTTCATGACCAAAACACTGACCAAACTTCCCTCAAAGTCAAGGTATCCTAAAATACCACATGCTCTCCCCTATCACCTACTAGGCCATCTAGACTCTATTGGTGAAATTTCAAAACTAAGGTATGCATTTTTAACCAAGTCTTATAATCATATGCCCGTTTACATATAAAAAAGTGTTAGCTCCACCTTGAACTATGCATTCAAAAAATATCCACCTTGTCATTTCTTTGATCTCCATCGTCAAAAGCCAACACGAATATCCATCTCCCACCTCTATTTTGTCACCACACATGTCAGACATTTATTTCTTAGGTCCATTGCCAACTGCGATATTTTCGACTTGTACCTCTACACAACACAAATTCCCACTCGGTGCAACCTTCAACAAATTCAGTCTATCAACACAAACAATATTCCACACCCAAAATATTTTGGCATATCATGACCATCATCGACATATCATGTCGATCACCAGTTCCATCGTAGCCCTCAATTATCTCAACAAAAATTTGACATGCCAAGTTGGGTAGACTCCTTAAATCCATAAGGTGGGAAGTTGAACGATCGACTTTGAGAAACTTCACATCCCATTTGTCGATATCCACTATGGATTCCATGGGACGAGGAGGATGGTTGACATGATCCATGCAATACTTAATAACATTTTCAAAAATCTTATCGGATACTCCAATAGATGAATGGGGTTTTAAATACCCATTGCCTATGTTGGGTTCATATTTTTACTGTTTTATTGTGATGATCGAATCCTTTTTGCACTGATATTATATATGTTATGCTTCATATTGACCATTTTGAAGGAGTTTCAAAGGTTTTTATATCAATTCATCATGGATTTGCATCAGGTATGTATAATTGATGTTTTTACAATGATTTTGAGATCAATTCAGTTCAATTCGATGTTTACAAAGATCTAATGCATGGTTTGTGTGAAGCAGGGAAAAATCGTGGTCCAATCCTCCATCTGGTACCTCGTCTGACACTTCATCCAGCACCCCATCCAGTACGCGATCCAACACTCCATATGGAATGCGATCCAACACTCAGAGCTTACTGGAGCTGGCGGTCGGTACATTGGTGGCCTGTGGTGGACGAATTGACGATATTGGTTTTCTACCCCCTCATGGCCTCTAGCTACATAGTTAGATACACCTCAGATTGGGTGGTTATGGTGATCGTTGAGTGGCTCACAGATTTTCTAGAAGTCAATGTTGTTACAAACTCATTTAACGAGTTTTCCATTTTTAGAGGAGGTCGACCCTTCCAGTGGTCGACCTCTCGAGTTGTAACTTATCTATAAATACCACTATCAGTGGCATGCCAATAGACATAATTTTTAATAAGAATTTCATTGTGTAATTGAGACATTCTCCACAAATTGTGTTCTAGACTTTGTTTTTTGATTAATGACATAATTGCGTTGAGTTAAGCCTGCGTTTTATTGTTAGAGAGTAGCCACGACTTGCTGGGGGGCCCACCAGTGGTCTGGGTGACTATATATCAATAGATATCGTGCGTTTATTTTGTTGCTTAATTAGAATCCATACTTGTTTATTTGTTGTATGTATTTTTCAGTTTCAATTACTGTACATGCCAATTATAATTTGATTATCTAATTCGTCTTTCCTTAAATTGCTGATTTATTGTAGGAGCTGGTTAATTATCATGCTGTGTCTCTTATTTCTTAGCAATGAATCGTCATGTAGGATACTAACTTAGATAGTGTATTGAATTCTTAATTTGGTTTTGGCAATTAAAACAGAGCATTACTTATACAGAGGACTAGTGTAAGCACAATTTTAATTTAAGATCGTTTACAAGCTTTGATGGATTAATAATTTCTAATTTTACTAGCTGTAATCAAGCTAAATTTAATTACCAGTTCAGTTAAGTCTTCATAGATATATTTTTCTCATTAATCTTTCCTTAGTGTGATAGGATAGAGATAGATTTTGGGGTTATGTTTTCTAAAATCATTCTAGTTTTGAAATATGAGTTTTAATGATAGGATTAGTTCAGTTTAGATTATAAAATCTCAGTTATGGATTTGAATTGTAATTTTAATTAGAAGAGTGTATTTGAATCAATATTTTTAATCATGAGTTCATGAGTTTATAAATTTGCTTGAACTAGTATAAGAGTGTTTTTAATCGTTGATGATTGATGCATGAAGTTTAGAGATCACATGGATTTCCGGGATACTTAGTGTTGTTTCTATGATGGAAAATATTTCTTTATATTTTCTTATTCACACTTTCCATTTCTCTGTAGAAGTTAGCATTGAATTAATCCCTCTTGAAATGTCACTAATAGTCAGATGTCATCGTGATGTTATTCGTCACCAAAGACATAATCATCATCTTTGAATACTCTTTTTCCTGTTATTGCAAATTAAGAATAGTTTTGATTGGTTAGAATCCGAATACAGTCATGATGCTTTTATTTTTTATTAAGTAGGTTAAGATTTCTCCTTTGCAAAATAGAAATGATTATGAGTTCTTTTTAAGAATAGAGTTCACTTGTCGAAATAGTTTTGATAGGTTAGTTGTCTACTTTCTTATTTTCTTAAAAATAAAAAGATCAAAAGTAATTTACTTGTTGTTGCTTACTTAAAAATGTTGAATAGATTAACTTGTTTAAAATAGGTTATGAATTTTTATTTTATAAATAATCCATCAATCCATTGTTTGAAGCTGCTTAGGGTAAATATGTCAAGCTCATTAATAGAATTTGCTAATTGATGAAAAATGAAAAAGATTCATCTCTTAAGTAGATTGATAGAGTATTGATCCTTAGGTAGACCATCCTCTTAGTTAGACAATACTTCCATTAGATTTTCTGCCTTGGCTCATATAGTGCCACAAATCTAAGTTTACTTACCCTGAGTTGACAATTTAATTGAGGGAATTAGTGCATATAGAATACCCTTCATTTTTGGCGTCGTTGTCGAGGAGTTGTATTAAGGTAGGAAATAGTTAGGGAGTATATCATTTATGAACCTTAGCATTAGTTTGGTGGCAGGGGAACTTTAAGATGAGAGGTAAGAACCTGTGCATCTGTTATAGCAGGTTGCCCCAAACCCAATGGTAGTTTTTCTTCTTTACTTTCATGAACAAAGCTATGGACCCAAAGGGTAGATACATTAAAACCAAACCAAACTTTTCGACCAAGGTTCCTTCTAACCTTTTTGGAGGAAGGAACACTCCACCCATAAACTTCGTAGATCGATACCATAAATTAGGGGTTAGATCAACCCAAAGAGATAAAGCAGTCTCTGAAGAGACCAAAACAAGGAGCACTATAGAGCAGAAAATTGAAACATTGATAATAGTGGGACAGGAGGCAAGACCACCCGGGCCTTCATTAGAACCAACCAACACAACCTTTGTTTTTTCGCCACCATCAGGGGACCCTAACTTTGTAGACATCATTGACCTTGAACATGTGAATACTCTTTTTGGTAGTTCAACCAATATAATTGTTTCCCAAGTAGACACAAAAAATTTGGCACCAATAGTTTCAACTGGCTCGAGTAAAGTCCTAGATATCCAAACAGTAGAAAGACCTTCCCATCAAAGGGATACCTTTCCTAGAAAAGAACCTTGGGATACTTTGTTATCTTCAAGGATAAAACCATTTAGGTACTCTCTCTTTGGAAACCAAACCTATATGGATGATCAAGAGGATCACAACCATGTAAGACATGAGGAGGGAGAAGAAGCTGGAAACCAAACCGAAACTACCTTTGGGTTTCAAATTTTGGATACCACACAGAATGTCAATATGAAGAACATTCCACTCTCGACACTGCCCACCTTTTACAGTAAAAGAAGTGAAGACCCGGATACCTTTCTATTTGAGTTCTACATCTTGTGTAGGAGCTACAATTACTTGCAATATGCCCAGAAACTAAAACTTTTTCTTGCCACCCTCAAGGATTCTACACTAATATGGTTCAAGGGGTTGGGAGATTCCAGTATTAGGTCTTGGGAAGTCTTGAAAGATATATTTCTTAAAAAATACCAATACTACTGCAAGTCCAAGGATTCTCATAATGATATTTTTAAAATCCAACAGTTAGAGGACGAGAATATCGAGGATTATATGGAACGATTTGCTTATATCTCACAGAAATCGAAGTACCGTGACCTTCCATATGATGTAGTCAGGGCTCTTTTCCTTAAAGTTATTTAGGAAGAATACCTAGAGACACTTAACCTAATGACATCAGGTGACATCTCCCATAAACCATTTACTGAAATATGTGAAATGTGTAGGAATTACTCGAGGAGTAGAGACAAAATGAGGAAGAGTGTTCAGGATCCTTATAGTAGAAACCTAAAAGAAATTAGTTCAAGTGGTATCACAAGGGTAGAGATAGGAAACTTTTTGGAGAACTTCAAAATGGATATCTTAAGTACAATAGGTTCCCAGTTGGACACCCTAAAAATTAAAAAGAATCAGGAGGAGGAGAATGCAACAATGAGCATTTTTTTCCCAAGATGCAAGAGGAAGCATTCCTCAAGGGAATGCCCATTAGATAATATTTCAGTTTGTGGATTTTACACTAAAGACCACCCAACTGAAAAGTGCCCATCATTTCCTAGTTTGTTAGCCATATACAGAAGTGGGGATCTTGGGGAATCCTCTTATGCACCTAGGAGGCCATGGCAGCCTAGGAGTCAGCCTACATACCCAAATATACCACCTCAAGCTCCACCTTATTATCAACAACCACAACAATGGAACTCACCGAGTTGGAAAAAATGGTCTACATAGTATCACCATCCTTGGCTACAAGGATGGAGAGGAGGGTATACCCAAAGAAACCCTCAAGCTCCACCTGTCCCTATGTCCACTCATCCTTACCCCTAGTTTCCACTGAACATCCCACAACTTTTGCCAGGTTTTTTCCCCCCACCTTTACCTCCTATTCCATAATAACCCCAACAATACCAGAATACAAAATCCCCAAGATCGACACTATTATCGACACAACCAGTTCCCAACTCTAATAACAAACCAACTCAACCTATTCACAATGTTTAGATGTAAGCCTTTTCGATGTATGTTATTTCTCTTGTTCCATTAAAAGAGATTCAACTAAGGTCAGGGAAAGCTATGGATAGGCAGAGGCCTTCAGTATTCATCTGGGAAGAAGAAGATGATGAAACTCCCCAACAACCCACGGATGACACTAAGTGGGAAAATGTTATCATTCCTAAAGACCAGGAACCCAAGCTTCCCCAAAATGAATCTTCACAAATTACAAAATCTCCTCCTTATCCAGAAAGATTAGTGATTGAGAAACCTACCACTCGACCGAAATTTGGCATTTTGAATGAATTGAATAATATTTGTGTCAAAATTCCCTTACTACAACCCATAAAGGACATTCCAATTCACAGTAAGGTGGTCAAAGAATTATGTATTAAGAAGCCAGGAAGGAAGCAGAAGGATCCTCCAACAGTACATTTGATAGGAGAACTCTCTGAGTACATATCAGAGTAGCCTAGGGTCACAAAATATGGGAACCCGGGGAACCCCATAGTAACCATAACCATTAATAAGGTTCCCATTAGAAACACTCTCATAGACCTAGGGGCAACCATCAATGTTATTAGTGTTACTACCTTCGAGAAATTACAGTTAAAACCTCTCCTTAGACCTACCCCAACTATTTTGGAATTAGCAGATAATACAAAGGTTATACCTGAAGGAATATTGGATGATATCATAGTTACATTAGCCTCATGGGAGTACCCAACATACTTTCTTTTCATTCATTCAAAGGATCCTACCAAAGGGCATCCCTTTATTTTGGGAAGACCTTGGTTGGCCACAACCAATGCATTTATTGGCTGTAGAGAAGGAGAAATGACCATCTCAAATGGAATTTCTATATAGAATCTCACCATATACCCATCAGCTCAGCCTATCATGGAAAATCTATGGTGGCTTGAATGTCCATACGAGAATGAGGATTGGGAAGAACTCGTTTTGTCAAGTGATCATTCCTGGGCACTATAGGAGAAAACAATAGAAAATGTGCTAAACCAGTTTATTTCTACTATCACGTGTGTTGATTTTCCACAATCTTTTCCCCAATTTGAGTACATGTTTGGGGAAGAATTTTAGGAACAATTGGACCCATCAACTTTGTCTTTGACATCTTTTATTTTTGAGATAGATGAGTTTGTCACATCGTATACCATGCCCTATGAGATTAGTCCAGGGAAATTTCTACATATAAATTTTGGACTAGATGCAGACCAACAAAAGAAGTTAGTAAATGTCCTTAAAAAAAATCAGGGGTATTCACTCGGGAATACACTGATATGAAAGGTATACACCCTGACACATGCATTCATCACATATATACACAGGCATAAGTAACACCTATTAGGAAACCCCAGAGAAGGATGAACCTGACACTCAAGGATATAGTAAAAGAGGAGATACAAAAGTTATTGAATGTCAGCTTTATTTATCCCGTCCCCGATAGTAAATGGGAATCCCCTCTTGTAGTGGTTCCAAATAAAGTAACCGGGAAAAGGAGAATTTGTGTCGATTTTCAGGAGCTTAATAAGGCCACTCTAAAGGATTATTTTCCTTTCCCTAGGGTTGAGGTTTTCTGGGCAAGTCCCATGGTGCAGGAGATAAGTCAAATTTTCATACCAAGACTCTTTCCCTGGAGAAATGTACGAAGCTTCACCATGCCATAATTCCATTTCATTCTCTCATCTGGATTCTTCATTTACTTGGTCCTGGGCCTCAACTTACAGTTTTGATAATCCTTGTCCTTTAACTAGTTTAGCAAGTTTTATTTCTAGATCACATTCTTGGATTACTGCCATCTAGTTCCCTCTTCTTTCCCCCATATCTTGTTGAGTGAATAGGGACCGGACTGTGGGGTGAGGCACGGTTACTTTGGTATGGTTCTTGAGAATGTAAGATATGAAATGTTTTACTTCTTTATAAATTGCATAAGCATGTTTATCTATAGCAGGACAATTTAGTTCAACTTCTTGGAGGTTAGTGCTCATGAATGACACAGGGGCCTCGTTGTTTTCATCATCCTTCTCAGTCAATAATGTGGCTAACTATTGGTCGAAGGCAAAAGTATAGAGGAACAAATCTCTATTAAAATTGGGACTTTGTAACACGGGGGCTTGAGATATAGTAGTTTTAAGATTGTTGAAGGAATCATTTTGTTCATCATCCCACTTAAATTCAACATCTTTGCGGATCATTTTTTATAATGGTGTGACAGTCTCAACGAAATCAGGTGTGAATTTTATTACAAAATTGATTTTCCTGAAGAAGGATTGCATTGTGTTTTTGTTGTGAGGTAACGGGAGTTGAGTTATAGCTTTAACTCGCTCAGGGTCTATACGAATGCCTACTTGGGATATAATATGACCTAATAGCTTTCCTTCTTCCACACCAAAGATAGTTTTCTTAGGGTTTAAAGATATACCATATTTTCTACACCTTTCGAAAATCTGGGTTAAGTGTTGGATGTGCTCCTCTCAGTTATTTGAATACACAGTTACATCGTCCAGATACACTACCACACACTTGTTGATCAGCCCTCGAAACACTACATCCATTTCCCTTTGGAAGGTTTCCCCTGCGTTGATTAACCCAAAGGGCATGCGTTTGTAAGAAAAAGTTCCCCACTTGGTTCGAAAGGTAGTTTTCAAACGGTCTTCCTCTAAAACTAGAACTTGGTTGTAACCCAAGAAAATGTTCAGCAGAGATAAAATCTCAGAGACGAACACGGTATGTAGGAGTTGCTCCATCAGTGGGACTGGGTAGTTGTCCTTTTCTGAAGATCTGTTAAGGTTCCTAAAATCTACGCATAAGCGGATTTCTCTCAAAATTTTCCTCACAGGAACCAAACTTGCTACCCATGCAGAATTTCTAACTTGGAAGATAATTTTGGCATCTAAAAGTTTCTTCAACTTTTGACACACGAGAGGTTTCAGGGATGGGTGATATTTTCAGAGATTTTGTTGGAAGGGTTTCACTTCAGGTTTCAACAGGATAGTGTGTTGAATGATACGGGTATCATAAGTTTTTCAGATTTCGATAGGACCACGCAAAGACATATTGATACTGTTTGAAGAGTTTGAGATAGACTGCCCTTTCCTCTTTAGATGTTGTCCTACCAAGGTTTACATTTTTTGGGTTTTTCGAGGTTCCGAGATTTATAGTTTCATACATGGGACATGAACTATCGGTCTTAGTATTTTTGGGCCCCTTAAATTGTTATTTTAGGTAAAAAAATGTTCTCTAAATTAGTTATCCCCTTCAAGATTGTGTGAGACTTCGATTTTTTATTCGGTTGACCCATCTGAGGATCAATTTCTGTTGATTGTTCCTGGAATACTTCATCGTCAATAGTTAAGTCTTTGAAATTATATTGGTTAGACAAAAACTTATGATCTGTTCATCTCCTTCAAATACTTTCCAATTAGAAATGATGTTAGGCACCGATGGTTTGTAGAGTAGTTCCACAGTGAACCGGGAAGCTTCATAATCTTCTAGAGGTGACAACCTTGAAGTAGTTGTGGCCATGGAATCAACAAGGATATTCTTTTCTCTGGGTATTTCTGTGATATTGAAAGCTTCAAAATTCTCTATTAACCTATGCAGTTCCTGTTGATAATTATTTAGGTGCGGGGAGTTGCAATGTATAGAATTCCCTGTCTAACAATAATTTCAGAATCCCCAAAAACCTTCAATTATTTGACATTTAAGTCTATGGATTTCTTTAACCCCTGTACTAGAAATTCATACTCGGTGGTGTTGTTTGTTCATTCGAACTCAAGTCTACAGGATAGGAAATGACGTTTACCCTTTGGATCAATGAGGATGCACCCTGCCCCAGACCCTTCCTATGATTTAGATCCATCAAAGTATATGTTCCAAATTTGTGAGCATAGGTTATCTGTTTCCCCTTTCTTATCACTTTATTTCTCTCTTATCTTTTGTTCTGTGATTTCTAGCATAGGTTCTTGACATAAGAGGGTTTCCTCTGTCTGTATCAGTGCATTCTCTTGAAACACCATTTCAGAATTTTGAGTGAGAGGGACATCATATGAGAGAGGGGATAATTTTTCGAAGTAGGAATCACAGGAATAATTTCCTAGCACAGGGAAGTCTATTGATGAGGGTTCGTTTAGGGTTTCTAGATCAATGACCGTATGTTTTAGATATCTTTCCCTATCAATCCTAATCATATTTTTGTATCCCTTTAATGGTAACCAAAGGTGTGCCCAATCTATACTAAAGTATCCATTTAAC
>JASDQU010735603.1:239452-255320 GCA_032191745.1 Picea mariana | reverse complement strand
ATACCAGAGTATCTGACAATTAAGTATGTGTTATGTGCATATGTGGGGCTAGTGCATCCAACGGACTTCACGAGGAACAGGCGACGTCCTCGACCAAAATCAAGACTAGCTGCAGCTGGCAGACCAGTGGTAGCAGGGAGACCTCCAGCCGGAGAGGCTGAGAGAGTATTGAGACAGGTAGAGAGGAACTTTACCTCTCTCACTCGTACAGTCCCCATGGCAAAGATCGAGGATCTACCACCATCTATGCAGCCTCATGTAGTGGGGGCACCACGGACGTGGGTCTGGCTTTTTCGGCATTTGTAAAATGTTGTTGATCATTATAACAAGGCTAATAGGCCCCGTCCTTAGTTAGATTGGTCTTCTTACATGCCGAGGGCACTATTTGTATACTTTTTAGGGTATAAGCCCCGTGACTCTTTACTAGATGTATTTTTGAGGTGCTTGCATCCACCCATGTACTATGATATTTTTGATAATATATATGGATTTTTATGTATTTTTATGTCTTATGGATTACATCTACTTTACAGATGTATTTACATGTGCATGTGTGTGTCTTTCTTATATGTGTGCAAGATGCCAATCTAATATTTGATTATCTAGAGTATTTGTAACTTGATTTAATCTCCTAGAAACATGAAAATATGTAATATAATCAAAGTTTCATTCTAAGAGACGTACCCTAAATAATCGTCGGTGTAGAGTAGGATCATGAACACGGTAGACTCCATTTAACTGAGACATAACTAGCCGAGTGTCTAAATAGACATGGAGGTGAGAGATACCAAGTGACAAAGCGTCACGAAGTAACTCAATAACTGCGTTGTATTCAGCGACATTGTTTGTGGTGTCACCTAAACATATACCTCTTGAAGATAGAAACTGGCCCTGAGGTGTGAAAATCACCCAAGCTGCGGAGGCAAGCCTCCGAGTGTGTCAGCTAGCGTCATCTTTGAATCCAATGAACACCTCTGATTCACTTGACATCTGCCACAGTGAAAAAGATGACATAAAAAATGACATGTGCATAAAACCAAAAACCAAAAAGTAATAGTAAAAATACCATACATATATTAAAAAAAGTCACTCAAGGTGACCCACCTATGAGTGATACTTCTTGAGGTAGAGACCATTTCTAGGCTCCACCAAAACATTTCCCTCAAATTCCACCAGACGATAAGTTCCCTTCTGAAGTAATTATTTCACGATGAAAGGTCCAAACCACATGAGTTTGAACTTGCCTGCCCCGAGGGGGTCCTTATATTGGTCATAGACCAGGACAAGGTTGCCTTCAAAGAATATCCGAGGACGAACGAACCGATCATACTGACACTTGAATTTTTGTTTGTGAGCCTCGTTAGACAAGGCCACATCACGACGTTGTTCATTGAGTTGTTCTAGGTATAGTAACCATTCTTCAATTGGTGAAGTATCTAGCAATAACTGTACTACCAACTTTAAAAATGGGATTTGGCATTCTATAGGCAAGATTGTTTCCAGCCCGTAAATGAGTTGAAAAGGTGAGAAGCCGATTGCAGTCTTAACAGACATTCGATAAGCCCATAATGTTGAATATAACATCAAATGCCAATTTGACTTGGCCGAATTGATCGTTTGTTGTAGAATGGTTTTAATAGATTTATTTACAGCTTCCACCTGACCATTCTCTTGGGGGTAATAAGGTGATGAATGTTCCTGCCTCAACCCAAGTTGTGATGTTAACTCGATCATCATTTTGTTCTGAAAGTGACTTCCATGGTCAATGACAATCTCTCTCGGGACGCCGAACCTTTCTATTGTCTGGTTGAACAAAAAGAGAGCTACTATCTCCCCGTCATCTTTGAACGTTGGCATAGCTTCGACCCACTTGGTGAAGTAGTCTACTGCTATGATGATATAGCGGTGCCC
Source organism: Picea mariana (assembly GCA_032191745.1). NCBI lineage: Eukaryota > Viridiplantae > Streptophyta > Pinopsida > Pinales > Pinaceae > Picea > Picea mariana. The sequence continues at coordinate 253,409 of JASDQU010735603.1, read as the reverse complement.
CCTTGTTGAAGGGGGGTTCCATGTAGTGTAATCAATCCCCCATTTAGTGAAGGGACCAACAGTAATAATGGGAAACATGGGAGCGTGGTGTGCCCTCATTTTCCGAGAGAAGATCTGACACGAGTGGCACTTCTTGACCGATTCAACACAATTTTTGATTAATGTCGGCTCGAAGAATATTTTGGGCTATTTCCAACCCAGACAAATGACCGCCACATGCCCCAATGTGGAAATTGTTAAGCACGATTTCTGCTTCTTCATGAATGAGACATCGGCGAAGGATGCAGTCTACACCTCGACGATACAATGTCTCCTCGAGTATGAGATAGTTCTTATCCTGATGGCATATACATTGACTCTCATCATGAGAAGCAGAGGCAGAAAACTTCAAAGTCTGGAGATAGACAAACACATATCCATACCAAGGGTCATAAGACACGATCAAAAACATGTCTTCTTTGATAGGTAACTCGTCAGGTATAACATCACCTGATTCGACCGAAAGTTCTGATATGAGTTCCATGAAGACCATCAACTTTTTGGATTTCGCCGAAATGAATTCCAAGTTGAATTCTTGGAGGATAAATATCCATCTACTGATTTTTCCATCAATGACTCGTCGAGTCAATACGTATTGAAATGGATTCACGACGACAATGACGGTGGTCTTGTGAAACAAAATATATTGACGGAACCGTTGGACAACATAAATTGCTGCCAGCGCAAGTTTTTCAATATGGGAATAATTGAGTTCCGGTCCAACTAGGCCTCGAATCAGGTAATAAATCATGTATTCTGAGAGTAAATCATCCTCCTGAACTAATACCATACCGATGGTCGACTCTACAACAGCCAAGTATAATAGGAAATCTTTATTATAATTGGGTGGCCGAAGTAGAGGGATGGATATGAGGGCGCTTTTCAGTGCTGTGAAAGAGCGTAGAGAGGCTTTGTCCCAATGAAAAGGAACATCCTTCTTCAATAAACGCATAAAACCCTTTGTGATCTCGACATAGTTTGCGATGAAATGTCATAGAAAATTTGCTTTTCCTTGCAGACTCTAAAGCTGAGGTATGGTGCATGGGGGAGGAAATTGAACTATTGCCTCAACCTTGAGAGGATCAACCATGATCCCTATTGTTGAAACAATGAAACCTAACAGATGACCTGATGTGATGCAAAAACTACACTTGTTTGGATTCAAGTGGATTCAGTAGTAGTGACACTGTTCAAGGATAAGTCGGAGGTGTTCTGGATGATCATATCTCTTGCGAGATTGTGACTCTAAATCATCGAGATAAGCCTCGATTATGTGTTTGAGGTAGTGGAAAGCAAAAGACATGGCCCGTTGAAATGTAGCTCCATCATTTTTCAGACCAAAAGGCATCTTACAATAAGAGAATGTACCCCATGGACAGATGAAAGTGATTTTGTGTTGGTCTTCGGGTTTGATTTGTATCTAATTGTATCCCGAAAATCCATCCATGAATGAAAAGGCCTCGCATCCTACGCATTCATCGACTATTTGGTCAATAAATGGCATGGGGAAATTATCTTTTGGGCAGGCCTTGTTCAGATCATAGAAGTCCATGCATACGTGAATCGTACCTTTTTTTTTATTGACTAGCACAGAATTCGACACCCATTGAGTCAATCGGATGGGGTAGATGAAACCAGCTTTAAGTAGTTTCTCTACTTCATCCTTGATAGTTGCTTCTTTCCTAGGATTGACCGGAAAAAGATTCTGCACGACCAGCTTGACATCAGGATAAGTCATGATTTCATATTCGACAATTCTTGGGTCTATGCCTGGCATTCCCTCGTAAGACCAGGCAAACACGTCACAAAATTCTTTAAATAAATATGTGTAGATTTGAATCTCCTCAGGGGAGAATTCTACTCTGAGAAGATATTCTCCACGACGCCAATGGTTCTGGAGATTTCAATAGGTATCGTTTCGACTATTGTTTCCATATTTCCTTCAGTGTAAACTGCATGTGTTGCCAAAGGATTGATGTGACAATCGTTATCTCCATTCATAGTCAGAGTGAACTCTCCTGCTTCAATTCATCTTAACTCTAGGAGGAAGTAAGATATATGATGAAGATCATCCCAGGGTCTATCCGGACCAGTCATTTCCTCAATAATCATTTCGTCTGAAAGAAATACTAAGTCTAAAGAATCAGTATCAGGAAGGGAACCTTGAGCCCAAATAGGCTCGAGCACCAGATCAAACTCTTGTGCTGGAGTCAGATATAGGTCGGAAAAATCTCATTGAATGATCGAGTATGCAACTTCTTCCGCAAACAAAGGCATGGCCATGCCATGGTGCTATGTCCCTTCCATAATAGCGGATGGGGAAGGAAGGGTCCACGGATCGTGAAAGTACGTCATGTCAAACGACAAGATTTGAAAAATTTCAGCTCGAGGCTGGTTTGGGACAACGGTCATATAATGTACATTGTTGGTCGGAGGTGGGTAGTCAAAAGTACCCATAAATGATGGTCACAAACAAACCCCTATATTGACGATGTCAGGTTGGGGGTTATCAATCATCGGAACCGTGGAGACTCCCGATGAAGCGTCAGGACGAGAGAAGGATAAATTATCAATGGTCACAATCTGGCCCTCATGAGGAAACAACAAGACCCAGAAAATTGTCTCGACCACTGCTTTCATAGCGTAGGTCCAACTCCTTCTTTGAAAAATATTGTAGTCAAGGGACGCATTGACCACTTCAACTTCGACACACATGGTTTTTCCCCCTTACTGCACGGGGAAAGAGGGGATGATCCCATGTGGTCAGAAAGAATGACCGTCAAAAGTTGTAAGTAGAGTAGGTGACGAAGACAAAATGGGTTGGTCGATGGCCTTCCAACACGCCAAAGAAATCACGCATGTCGAGTCACCCTCATCCACCATTGTACAGAAAATATTCTGGGTAAAAGTTTTCATGGTGTAAGCCACTACTATCTGAAAAGCGACGTGGAAAGGAAGACGAGGTTTTAAGTCGGAGGTATCAATAATGATAATTCCCAGATTATAAGTCTCGGTAGAGGCTAAGGCAGCTAACAGGACCNCAGACATCGCACAAGGGGTTTGTGATAAATCCTCCACCACAGAGTAGTTCTGGGCACCCCTTGGGTTTGGGTTGTAAGAAGGTTTCTTGAACGCACCTTTTTGGATGCATGTCATTGTTTCTCCCAACTTTTTCTCAATCTGAAGAGGAAGAGGTGGGTTTTTAGCTTATTTACCCTTCTCAAAGGTGCCTGGCTTTCTGTAATCATGTGCTCTAGTCGTTATATAGGCATCACCTTTCATCATATAAACATTTGCATATGAAGGATTACTTGAAGATGGAGGGGGTCCTTGACTACTCCCTTCCGCGCTCGAGGAGGATTGAGTTAGATTTTGTCCGTGTGGGAATGGGTTCGTTAACATGATAGGCTGTTGTTGTGACAATAACTTTTGGGCCTCTGCAAGCCGAGGGCACTGATGGGTCAGGTGGTCTTCCTAGCAAAGATTACAAGGATACTTTGACTTCTTATTTTCATTGTCACCCTTGCTAGCAATATCGATGAATTTCTTATCCCCCTTACCCCTTTTCCGTTGTTTCTTCTTTCCATCAGGCTACTGGGTGGCCTTTGGGTTTGTCGTTTGCACACTGTGTACATCCAAATTTTGGGTAGGGGGAACAACCAAACCCATGGTTTGGTTGGTCATTGTCTGTTGTATCGACAATTGTTACAATTGATTTAACAATGGATCAACGGGCTTGGAATGTGCTAAACCAATAATGCCATCAGCATGTGGTCTAGACCTTTGCCTGGTTTTGTCAAGGATTGACCTCGGTACATCTGGAAAAATCTCATAGAGTAAACCAGATTGAGAGTAAATTAGCTCTAGTTGTTGCGCTCTCATTATCGCGTCTTCCTCGGAAAACACCCCGGATGTTGCGACGTCTTTAGATAATTGGAGTACCAAATACTTAAGGAACCACTCTAGCAGGAATGTTGGTGGGATTGACACTTTGATCAAACTCTTCCGGCATCTCCATTCTCAAATATGATCCGAGATATGGTCCATTTTTGTCTGCTCAAAATGGTCTAGCAATTCAGTGCCGACGTCGTATCTCACAAGTAATTGGAAATGGTCCAAGAAAGCCATTACCAATTCACCGAAGGAAGAGTATCGTGAGCGGTCAAGCTTGATGTACCATTTCGTAGCACTCCCTATGAGAGTGCATTGAAACAATCACAACTGAATGGAGTCGTCTCTTAATGAGTTGGATGAGCACCATAAGTGGAAGGTAGTATGTGATCACCAGGATCTTTGTTAGGCTTGGCCTCAAACTTTGGAATGTCCGAAGGCAACTTGATCGGCATGGGAGGCCAACTCGGATCGTGACAGATGGGGTCATTTAAGAGCCTTGTCAAATATGACAAGTGCAGGGTTGCCAGAAATGGAAGTTTGGATTGTGGATTGTAGCCGAGGAAACAGGAGCCTAGGGTTTGACTGGCACCAAGTTTCCATGAAAAGTTAGGTTGCTAGCCAGGGCTATGATAATAACCAAGATCGTGACTAGTGTATGGATTGGGCGCTTATTGAGACATCATTTGTTGGTTCTCGTAATAATACATAAAGGGCTGAGCTTGCATCACATTCCAAGGATTTTGGGAGGGGTTGTCCCTTGTCGATATGATGGGCATAGGCGTTGGGCCTTGCCCAAGGTTCCACTGGTTATGGAAAGGGTTTCCCCTGATCGACATCCTTGGAAAGGGGACTGGTCCCTACCATGGATTCCAAAATCCTTGTGAGGAAGGAATTCCTAAGTGTGCCCCTTGTGCAGGAATAGTACCTTGTACAGGATGTGGTTGTCCATAACCAAGGTTTCCCTCGGCCGAAACGACAGCTGAAAAGAAAGTGTTGTTACCAAATGCGTTGAACAAAGAGAAGTCTGTCAAACCAACTGGCATATTATAAGGAGGGAGTGCTTGACTACCTACTCCAAACAAGTTTATGTTAGGCCCGACGAAGTGTTGAGGAACACTACTGAGCGAGGGAGATGAAGGGGGTATATGACCCCCACCATAAGGGAAAGCGATAAAGGGAGCAGAAGTGCCCCCAATATATCCTTGTAGAGGAGCGTTGGAACTCCCTGCCCACAGACCCAAAGTTTGTAGAGTGGAGGAGGAAAGTACAATACTCGTACCGAAGCCAGGCATCCCATATGAGAAAGGAGAGCCTGTCATGTAATGAGGAAATAGAGTAGTGATCGCCACCATAGAAATAATTGTATCACTTCCTGAGGTAGAAGTAGTCAAGACCATGGTGGCCTAGATCGACAATGGTTGGTTAGGAGGTGGAACACATCCAGTAGTGACAGTCGTGAAAGAAATATCAGTATTCCCCGAAGAAGTGGCAACGTTTTCTTCCATTGTTGTTGGTGACACTACCGAATGCTCATAAGGTAGAACCTGTACAATGATGGGCGCCGATAGATCAATGATGAGAGGGCTGTATGGACCAAGAGCATCTGCTCCGAGGTCAGAAATGATTGGGTCCTCCAGAATAGAAAGTTCTCCTCTCAAATATGGGTTGGGCACAGTTTCCTGTAACTCAGTTGTCTCAAAAGACCCTTGTTGGTCTAATTTTCACCTTAGCAGTGGCGGGGGGGGTTCAAGGTCAACCGGTGGCGGGGTGGGGGGTTTGAGGTCAACCGGTGGCAGGCCTAGAAGCATTCATGACCGACGGAACTCCTGATCCTCCACTATGTGATAAGATCAAAGACACACTAGGGAAATCTATATTCGTTTGAAAACCAGCACGCACTAAAAAAGTATCTATGATATAATACAAGCAGTCACTAATTAGTTGGAAGAACAGTTACAACAACCAACACTAGAGAAACTTACTGGTGCAAGTGCAACTCGAATACGGAAGCACCCTCTGGGTATACTCTGCAAAGCCTGGCCCAATGTATGTCCTAGGTACCGCAGTCACCTATGTAAGTCACTAGAAAGATAGGCAACTAAGTTGCCAGCGTGCAAACAGTCACCAGGCAGGTACAATCAACAATCGGTTGGACCGCAATGAGCAGGGTATCAAGCCTGAAACCTATCAAGGGTATCGAAAGAAAGTGTTCCGGAAGATGATTGGGGACCTCAAATGGATTGGGGACCCACAAAGCTCTGTGACAAATGCAATCAACGGAATCCCAAGACAATCCATCTATATGCGTTCCCCACTACGTTTGGTCTGGCTTTGGAGGGGTTATCTCTGCTACCTTTCCTTACGCGACCTCATGTTTATCCCCTGTGTTAGAGGGGGGTCCCAAATAACTTTTATGATACTGGACTTTTGACACTCCCTAGCACAGAATCTTATGTTTTTTTCTCAACTTTGAAGAGTTTCCTCTCCAATCCTAAATCAAGGCTCTAGCCTAGACTAGTTGATGGACCCTACAAAACATAAAGTCTAGTTGATTTTAATTAATCATTAATTTTTTGGGCTTGTCTTAAGTCAAAGGTTATGAAAGTGAAACTAGTGATGTTTTGAGAGACGAAAGAGAAGATAAACAACAAGCTGGAAACAAAATAACTTTGTCTTGACAAATTCAGATTCTCTCATTTAAAAAAAAAAATTAAACCAACTTTTCAAACTTTTTCTTTCTAAGATCTTTTAACTGAAAAAATCAAAACAAGCTTTCACTCGACTACAAGCTACTTATTGTCCTAATTTAATCAACCAAGAACTTATGAAAACAATCTTTTTCCTATTGATTAATGCAAACAACCAACTCTTTAACCAAACCAAGAAGTAAAAAAAAGAAAAATGTGTTTTTTTTTTATTATGCTTCAAAAACAAGAAAATTCAAAACTGTATGTCTTCTTCTTTTATGAAGAAAACAGGTTAAAAAATAAAAACAAGACAAGGCCAAAAAGGGCTTCTGGACAACCACAGACTGTGGGGAGATACTAACAACCAAAAAGGAGGATCATACCGACTCACAATCTCATAAAAAAAACTAGCAAAGGAAGAAAAATTTCAAATGCAAAAGCAAGCTATACTGGCACACAACCTAGACTAAAAATGCTATGACAGAGACCAAAAATACACAAGAAAAACCTGCGAAGAAAAAAATTGGCAGGGAAGAGGATGATTGCCTCCTCAAAATTTTCTAGACAGACACGTGACTGTCACTTCAATAGCCTGCGTATGCACGTGGGCTGCCCAAAGCCAGGACTTGTATGCACGCATGTAGGACTACTACAGGTCGTGTGTGCCCCTGTTTCTCCTCACAATAAGCAAGACAAGTAGCTAATCTCAGGTAGGGAGTACTTGTATTGAAGACAAGAACCCCTTAAAGGTACAAAAAATCACTCTAACAGAAAAAGATGCAAGGAAATCTGAGAAAACAAAGCTAATCTAAGATTATACCTAGGCTATAGACTGCAACAATAGAAACTAGCCCTAGACCCAGAAAACCGTTGAGAAGGATCACTTCTGACAGGGGAGAGGATGAATGCCTCTTTCGAAAAAAAATATGGACTCAGACATGCGACTGATCTTTCAGTAGCCAGCGTACGTATGAAGGATGTATGAAGTCAGGGTGCGTGTATACGCATGCAGACCTTCTGTAGGCCGCATATGCCTCTGTGGCTTCCCGGAAAAAGAAAAGACAGTCAGGCGAAGGAAGTAGGGAGTATTGGTATGGAAGACCAGAATCCCTACTAGCTCAGACTTTTGCATAAACTCAGAAAAAGGTAGTAAAACCAATTAAAAATACCCAACAAGTACCCCCCAAAACCCTAGATATCCCCAATATGGTCGCCAATTCTGTTGTGGGTGGGAAAACCCTCCTACGGACTATCATTAAGGGTTTTATCATGCATGCAGAAATGACCTAAAGTCTCCTACTTATTACCAACATCCCAATCATAAACCCAATTATTCATATGCAAATACAGGGTTAAAGAGATCAAGTTATTGTACCTTAGTTTTCGTGTTTGATGTCGATCCCTTTAACGTTTGGTCGCTCCTTGACTGCAATTATCCTCCCAAAGATGACCTGCATTCATAAATAACAAACAAACAACTCCATATGCATATGATTTATAAACTAATGGGTTAGAGATTCTATCAAAATATAATCAAATTTAAATATTGACAATCTCATATGGCGGGATGGGAAAAGTACTTCTTTTATTAATCTTACAAGAGTAACCTTACAATAGTGAGATCGGCCACTACTCCTCGAATCTGGTCTTGGGATCCTCTTCAGCTATGCTCCAACTACTTATGTATATGATTCTCTTCACACAATAGTTTCAAAAGGTTGGGACAAGGGGAATACTAAATCAGGTATAGTTTCTTTGCTATGATTTTCCTTCTTCCAAATGGGACCCCTACCCCTTCTTTTATAGGCTAGAAAGAGCTAGGTATTTGGTTGAGTGATCAACTATGGGCAGTCAAACGGTTTATTTAACTTACCCAAAACTATGTGTTATGTCTGCAACTTTCCATTTTTCATGTTTTTTAGTTATACGCAGCTTGTAGTGGGTCAACCAGCGTACACACGCGTATAGTAGTGGAGAAGGGCGCATATGCCTTCAAAAATAATGTTTTTTAAGAAGTTGTTCAGTAGTGGCTTGGAAAAGAAGGCAAATGAGATGGCCTGATGCCAGGTAAGAATGTCTGGTGCAATTTAGGGTTATAACAGGGACCGCTCTAGAAAATTAACGTCCGGGGATTTTACGTCCCCGCAATGAATTGTGGCCATCGATATGATTACAATCTATAATCCAGGTGATATTTACCTGCTGCAAGGATCAACGGTTCATATTGATTTGAGATCAATGGTCTAGATTCACTTCAGAATTTCAGGTTTCGGGAGTTTCGAATGTTGTGCTTGAAATTCTCTCGAAGAAAAATTGCCAAAGTGAATGATCTGCCTCCATGTGTCCTTGTTTATGGATGGTCTAGATTCACTTCGGAATTTTTAGCTTTGGGAGTTTCAAATGTTGTGTCTGGAATTATCCCAGAGGAAATCACCACAGTGAATGATCTGCCTGCACGTGTCCTTGTTGATGAATGGTTCAGATTCACTTTGGGACTTCGAGCTTCGAGAATTTTGAATGTTGTGCTTGGAAATATCCCAGAGGAAAATTTCCAAAGTGAATGATCTGCCTCCACGTTTCCTTGTTGATGAATGGTCCAGATTCACTTCGGGACTTTGAGTGTTTAGGCTTTGGGAGTTTATGAATGTCGTGCTTGGAAATCTCCCAAAGTGGTACGGGCCCAGAGTGACGTGGTGGTCTGATGTCATATGATTTCACGGCTGTTGATGTGTCATGGAAAGAAGGGTGACACATGTCACCTGGAAATGGGTGAATGACACAACCAAATGACCTGGAATGAGTGCCACGTGTCATGACTGATGAGTGTGCCACGTGCTCTGACACTTTGAGCTTCGAGAGTTTTGGACTATGAGGCATGAATTTCTCCCGAAGTAGTACGGGCCCGAAGTGACATTGCAGTCTCTTGTTACTTCGTTTCTTCGGAAGTTAAAAAATTCGGCTCTTCAAGACTTCGGATAATTCTTGATGTTAAACCCCGCGCGATTTTGACACTCTGAATGCATGAAAACCGCGATCTGATTGGCCTGATGGATATCCACCATTGAAAGTCAACATGTCTGTTCCCAAAATCTAAGTCTGAAATTGACCACTTTGGAATGTTGCGTTTGTCCATGGGCATTTCCTGTGCATTCAAAAAAGGCTTGGATGACCTGCGGTGATCTCAATCAATTGAAAACATGATGACAAGAACTCCAAACCAAATATGACATGTACTTATCCTTCAAGAAACAATAGCAACAAAAATGCACAAAGACTTAATCAAGAAAGAAACAGATAAGAACNTAGGAGTGGAGATTATGCTTTCGCCTAGTAAGTCACCATTTTTTGAGCACTCAACACACCCAAAAAAGAAAAAAATTGACAGAGGCTTTTTAGGGTGTGTTGAGTGCTCAAAAAATGGTGACTTACTAGGCGAAAGCATAATCTCCACTCCTACCTTGGGCTCAGCTGATGCAAAATTTGGTCAAGAACTTAACTTCTTTTTTTTATCAGAGCCTCTTTTATCCTTGCATTTGAAATTCCCCAGTTGATGCATCCGGGCTTGCCTGTGGGGTTTTTCAACCTTTATTCCATCTTCATTTCCTGTCACCCTGACTAACACCCCTTTTGAAAAGAATTGAGTAAATAATTCACTGGCCCCAAGCCCTTTGGTTATCCTTATTCACTTGCTATGGTGTTGCTCCGCTGCCAGCGGGCGTCCATAGCCCCAACAGAGCCACCCCAATGTCACAAACCTTGCTCCACTGCCAACGAGTTTCCGTAGCCCCGACGGAGTTATTTGCATACCCTCTCCTACTGTGAACTCATTTGATATGGTTGATTTTATTTCGGTAGAATGACCTGAGCGAGTGGGATAGGAGGACGTCTGTTATTTGCAAAATGAGATGGTTAAGGTGAACATTTTTTTCTAGCTATATTTGAGGTATACACAGTCCTTTCTAGCTTACCACCTTTCCCTTAAGGTTTTACCAAACCACCAGGCAGACACTTCGTCATTTTCCCGAGGTTTTTCACCTGCAGGTTAGAGAGAAAACCCTTTAAAGCAACCACGGGTCTCCCAACGTTTCTTGTGTTGTATGTGAGCAATGAGTCAAGAACAGAGTTTGTCATATCACATGAATTGAGTTCTTCCATTGTCTTGCTAAACAAAATATTAAAAAGAGCAGAAGTACTATAGAAATAAACAAAACAAAAATGCATTCCGCAATCGAAACAAAACATCGTGAAAATACACACAACAAAAACTTTTTCTTTTTCTTTTTCTTCTTTTTTTTTTTAAACAAAAATATTGTTTTAGGACTTGGCCATTCACCAGGAGGGCATCAGGTTCCCCCCTCATATTTTTCAACCGATACGTTCCTACCACAATTTTATCGGCTACCTGAAAAGGTCCAAGCCATATATTTTGAAACTTAGAATGTTTTCCTTTCGGTTCATTTGCTATGTCCCATTTTAGGACTAAGTCTCCCACTTCAAAATTCTTATCTTTAACCTTATGCTTATCAAACCACCTTTTAACTATTTGTTGATGAGCTATGAAATTTGATTTTTCTTTCTCCCTTTCTTCTTCCAGCATGAGGAGGGTATCAATTCTTTGTTGTATGACTGATGAGGTTTGTCCTCTAGAATCCTAAGCAAGTTGAAGAGATGGAAGATATAGCCCATTTAGGTGGATGGCTTCCTGTTCGTATACTAGAAAGTATGGGGAATTTCCTATGGCTTCCTTGGGTGTTACTCTATCGGCCCGTAAGGCATTATGGAGTGAACTGTGCCAATTCCTCTAGTTGTCTGCAACTGTTTTCTTTAGTATCCTCACTAGGTTCTTATTAGTTGATTTTTCCACTCTGTTCCCTTGTGGATAATAGTTTGAAGAGTATCTGATTATGATTCCTTTGTCTAGAGAAAACTCTTTCAATAAGGTGGAAGAAAAGTAAGTTGCATTATCAAAGACAAGGATGAAAGGCATCTCGAATTTGGTGATTAGTTGTTTCTCTATGAATTGGATCACCACCTTTTCGTTCAACTTGGTCAGAGGGATGGCCTTTGCCCATTTCATGAAATATTATGTGGTAGTCAGTATGTATCTATGTTGTTTTGAGGAACTCGGTGTAATTTCTCCTATGATATCTAACCCCCATTGTTTGAATGGCCTGGAAACGACCATAGTTTAGAGTGGGACAAATACTCTATTTTCCTTCCCTGCGCTTATTTGGAAATTTTTACAGTTTCTGGCATATGTGTGAGTGTCTCTAAACAGAGTAGGCCAATAATAGCCAAATCTCAGTATTTTGTGAGCGGTGGTGTTTCCCGTGAAATTTCCACCTGCAGGACCATCATGGATCTCCTTCAGAAATTTGTCTATATCTTCACGGTCGATACATCTCAAGAGTACCCCATCATAATTAACCCAAAATAGCACCGAATTGATGAGGCGATATTGTGTTGATTTTAACCTGAGGGCTCTCCTTTCCCTCGGATTTAGGTTTTTTGGGAAAGTCCCATGATGCAGGAGATAAGTCAGTTTCTCATACCAAGACTCTTTCCCTGGGGAGACGTATGAATCCTCACCACACCATAGTGTTAGTTCATTCTCCCATCCAGGGTCTTCATTTACCGGGTCTTGGGCTTCAGTTGCCAGTTTTCACAATCCTTGTCCCTTAACCAGTTTAATAGGTTTTATATCCAAATCAAATTCTTTGACTACTGCCATCCAGTTTCCTCTTCTTTCCCCCATATCTTGTTGAGTGAATAGGGATCAGACTGTAGGGTGAGGTACGATGACCTTGGTATGGTTCTTAAGGATGTAAGATCTGAAGTGTTTCACTACCTTGTACATAGGGATGATTTTAAGAATGGAAATTTATTTTTAAATGTAGAAACCTTGGCAAATCTTACTAATCCTTCATATGACAACTATAAATGATTAGCGATATTTTTGTAAAAATATTCAAATTTCTAAGGATTTTATATAGTTTTATAAAATTTTGGCGATTTTTAAGGTAAAATAGCGAATTTGGGTGAATCATTTTTAAAATAGCGAATCTTGTTTTTGGAAAAACCATGGAAATATAGCCCATGAGCGAAATTTAGCCCCTAAAATCATCCATGCTTGTACACTGCATAAGCCTATTTTTCTATGGTAGGGTAATTTAGTTCGTCTCCTTGGATATTAGTGCTCATAAACGAGACCATCCCCTCATTGTTTTCATCATCTTTTTGAGTCAATACTGCAACTAACAATTGGTCGGAGGAAAAAGTATAAAGGAAAAAATATCTACTAAAGTCAGGACTTCATAGCACTGGAGCCTGAGATATTGCAGTCTTAATATTGTTGAAAGAACTTTTTCGTTCATCATCCCACTTAAATTCATCATCTTTGAGGATCATTTTTTGTAAGGGTCTGATGGTTTCAGTGAAATCGGGAGTGAAATTCCTCACAAAATTGATCTTCGCAAAGAAGGATTGCATAGCCTTTTTGTTGTGGGGTAAGGGAAGTTGGGATATCGAATTAATTCATTCTAGGTCTATGTGAATCCCTGCTTGAGATATAATATGACCTAGTAGTTTCCCTTCCTTGACACTGAAGATAGTTTTCTTAGGGTTTAAAGATATACCATATTTCCTACACCTTTCGAAAATCTGGGTTAAGTGTTGGATGTGATCTTTCCTGTTCTTTGAATACACAGTCACGTCATCCAAATAGACTACTACACACTTGTTGATTAGTCCCCGAAATGCTACATCCATGGCCCTTTGGAAGGTCGCCCCTACATTGATTAACCCAAAGGGCATACATTTATAAGTGAAGGTTCCCCACTTAGTTCGGAAGGTAGTCTTCAAATGGTCTTCCTTTAAAACTAGAACTTGGTCATAACCTAGAAAACCATCCAGCAGGGAGAAAATATCAGAGCCAGACACAGTCTTTAAGAGTTGCTCCATTGGTGGGACTGGGTAATTGTCCTTTTCTGAAGCTATATTGAGGTTTTTGAAATCTACACACAGGCGGATCTCTCTGAACTTTTTCCTGACAGGAACCAAATTTTCTACCCAAGTAGAATGTCTAACCTGAAAGATAATATTAGCATCTAGAAACTTCTTTAATTTCTGACACATGAGGGGCTCCAGGGTGTAAATTCTAACCTTGTACAATATCTACTGCAAACTGATATTCAAAAAAGAACAAAAAATATACAATGGCAAATACAAACATTACATAGAGATTTTTCACCTGGAAACCCAAACCGGGAAAACCAGCATATATTATATTCATACATTGTTTTACATTGTTTACAATACAATATACATATAGGAGCCAG
>JASDQU010735603.1:222069-236538 GCA_032191745.1 Picea mariana | reverse complement strand
CTGGGGGTCTAGTCAATAGGAGTCCTCTCCTGGGAGGAGGTTGAACTTCTTTATTAACTAATGAGACTTGGTCTTCTTTATATCCCTTCATTTGAAATTATATTGTTTTGTCTTCTTCAAAATTCCCAGCTAAGGTTTCTTTGGAAACCCTCTTCACAAACATGGAAATAGAAACTGGGAGAGCATTAGCATATACTTCAATTTGCAACTCCTGAGTAGGTTTAGCTTCGGGTTGAAATTTGTTTAGTATAGTGGTGAACCATTGATTAAAGTCTTTCACCTTATCCTTTGAACTCATGGCGGCGGTGAACAACTCGACCATCAAATCTCCTGTAGTGGTTTCTTCTACAAATTTATCCAGAAAATATTTTTGAAAATTTGTCCAACTAGTTATGGGTCCTACAGGTAAGTTAAAATACCACGTGGAGGCCAAATTTTCGAAAGTGTAGGGGAAAAGCATGCATACTATGTATTCATGTTGAAAATTCATCAGTCTGATAGCTAGTATGAATTTTTTGATATGGTCTTCAGGAAATCCTGATGTTTCAGGGCCAAATTTAGGGAGTAACTTCTCTAGATGTCAGAGAAGGTTATGTACTCATCCATGGATGGCCAGAGAATATCTTTCCAACCAAGGTTGATTATTTTGAGGTGGGTTTCCCCTTTCTTCATTATGATCGTTGTTATATTCCATGTCCTTCGATCCCAAAACTGAGTGTTCATAGTTAAACCATTCCTCGTCGAAAAAATCGTCGGGCTCAGAGAAGTTGTCGGCTAGTGTTTCGGGGATTATATTAAGAGGATGTTTGATTTCGGTGAGATAGAAATCTATCAGGTATTCTACTGAGTGCACAAAAATCTAGTTGGGGGACTCGACCACTAGTCTGCTTACTTTATTTCTTCGAGGGATTAACGGAGCTAAGGGCAGCGCACTGATCTGTCGGGCGTAAGCTCTTGTGATTCTTTTGAATTGGTTCAACTCCTCGTGAGGAAGAGCATAGGGTAGCTCAAGGAATATATGTTCTTCCTCTTGCTGGGGTGAGTTAATCATTTCAGGAATACTCAAGGTGTGTGGGTTGTCTTCGGAATGACTAGCCATGCATGTGGGTTGTTTTGAATCTACAGGTTGTGTGAAAGATTTTGTAAAAAATATTGTCAATCATTCATTCTTTAGGCCCTTCTTCTAGTGCCAGTTTTGTTGAGGGGTCTTAAATCCCTTTAACTCAATAGAAGGAACCAAACCTGCCACCGAGGCCTAATTAGTCTCTACATCGTTTAATGGTGGAATGGTTCTCCAGATATTGTGATCTGGCCAACTAATTGATGGGATTTACATTGTGATTGGTAGGATGTCTTCTTGCGAAAAGTGCCTCCTTTAGTTCGAACATTCTCTGTTAGTATTTTCTCTTATAGGTGGGACCGATACAAGATAATTGTTGATATATACCAACTGGGTAATAAAGGGGAAAGGACTTAGACACTGAAGAAGGCTGAGCTCGGGATAACCCTTCTGCTCAAGCATGCAGACAATGATTCTTACACCTACAACAAGCCTAGTATTAATACATTAACTCGTTGGTGTTCCAATTATTGACTGAGATATGATTATCAGGAGAAAGCATACATGCAATGAACGATGGCAAGAAAAATATCTCACTCATTACAACATATGTTCATGAGATAAAATCAGAAATAATTCTTCTTCAGATCCAATCACACACGCCTTTGATGAAAAAAAGAAAAAACTTTGTCTCAGGTCTTGAGCAAGAATTGTCAATCAAGGTAGCTCTGAAATAGTTCTTTACAATCCAAAACTGAGGGTTCTTTGCAAAAACCATCGAGCTTCAAAACATTCAAAGACCCCCTATTTAACAGAGTTGCAAAGGTTCTCGTCCTTAGGGGACTGAGACCTAATTTTAGGTAATTGTTCGTAAAACAAATTATTAACTTGACTATGACACTAGACTTAATCAACAAGAGTGGTTCTTCTCACACACAAAAGACCACTCTTGTATCTAATCTAAAAAAATGTTGGAATTAATCAATTAAAAACAACTATTGTCTTTGAAACATAACTGATGCATGCACTGGAGGAACTGACTCGGCAGAAAATAGGCCTCGGAGTGACAGAGTAGAGCTCTATGTTGACTAATGGAATGTCTACGAGCTTTTGGAGGCCACTGGTGACAACTAGCTACATGAGCAGATTTCTGCTTGAGGAAGAGGGAGTCTGCTGAAGTGTTTTGGAACCAATCTGCATCGACCTGTGACTAAGACTTAAATCTATGTTTGTGTATGAGCTTTCAAAAGCTAAGCGCACTCTGTCTTGACTGTAACTGAACCTTCTCCTCACTTTCACTATGATGAATTGGTTGTGAACAGGAAGACGTGCAGGCGAGCATCCAATAGGAAGATGGAACGCGTGAAGGTGGATGACGTGGATGTAGATGAAGTGGAGGGGTGTGGAGGCGACATGTGTGAGTGGAGGTGATGCAATAACGTGATTTGATATAAGCACATGATTTCAGAAGTTGGCGAGGGTGGTTTGGGTCCACACCACTTTTGGGCCTACAATCCCCCATAAGATGCCACGTACCCTTCCAACAATACCATGGTTTAAATTGCAAGACCTCTCTAGAAAATTAACGTCCGGGCAATTTACGTCCCCACAATGGATTGTAGTCGTCAATCTGATTACAATCTATGATCTGGGTGATATTCTTTCCTTACCTACTGCACAGATCAATGGTGTTGGTTGATTTGAGATCAGCGGTCCGTGATCACTTCAAGAGTTTAGGCTTTGGGAGTTTCAATGCATAGTTCTTACCATCCTCTAGAGTGTCGTACTTCCGAATTGAGGGATCTACCTCCACATGGCCTCTGGATATGGACGGTCTAGATTCACTTCAGGAGTTTGGGCTTTGGGAGTTTGTAAATGTTGTTCTTGGAAATCTCCCGAAGGAAAATCTCCAAAGTGAATGATCTGCCTCCACGTGTCCTTGTTGATGATGTGATTGTGTAAGTTGTCGAGGGTGGTGAGAGGAGCAAGAGTAGTGAGTGGAATGAGTGGAGGTTACATGGTGACCTGATGTCATTTAAGCACGTGATTATGGAAGTTTTTTAGGGTGGTTTGATTCCACACTGCTTTTGGGGATGCAATCCCCCACAAGATACCACGTAGCCTTCCAACAATACCATGGTTCTAATTGTGGGACCACTCTAGAAAATTAATGTCTAGGCAGTTTACGTCTCCGCAATGAATTGTGGCCATTGATCTAATTACAATCTGTGATCCGGGTGATATTTAACTGCTGCAAGGATCAACGGTCCATATTCACTTTGGAAGTTTGGGTTTTTGGAGTTTCAAATGTTGTTCTTGAAATTATCCTAGAGGAAAATTGTCGAAGTGAATAATATACCTCCACGTGTTCTTGTTTATGGATGGTCCAAATTCACTTCAGAATTTTGGGCTTCGGGAGTTTCGGATGTTGTGCTTGGAATTCTCCTGGAGGAAAATTGTTGAAGTGAATGATCCGCCTCCACATGTCCTTGTTGATGAACGATCCAAATTCACTTCGAGACTTCAGGATTCAAGAGTTTCTAATGTTGTGCTTGGAATTCTCCCGGAGGAAAATTGTCGAAGTGAATGATCTGCCTCTACATTTCCTTGTTGATGAACAATCCAGATTCACTTCGGGACTTCAGGTGTTTGGGCTTTGGGAGTTTACGAATGTCGTGCTTGGAAATATCCCAAAGTGGTACGAGCTCTGAGTGGCATGGTGGCCTGATGTCATATGATGTCACGGCTGCTGATGTGTCCTAGAAATAAGGGTGACATGTGTCACATGGAAATGGGTGAATGACACAACCAAATGACCTGGAATAAGTGCCACATGTCATGACTGATGAGTGTGGCACGTGCTCTAACACTTCGGGCTTCGGGAGTTTTGGATTGTGAGTCATGAAGTTCTCCCAAAGTAGTATGGACCCAAAGTGACGTGGCAGTCTCTCATTACTTTCGCTCTTTGGCAGTTTTAAACTTTGGCTCTTCGGGACTTCGGGTAATTCTTGATGTTAAACCCTATGCGATTTAGACACTCCGAATGCATGAAAACCCTCGATTGGATTGGCCTGATGGATCTCCACCGTCAAAATTCAACCTGTATGTTCCCACAATCTGAGTTCGAAATTGACAGCTCTGGATTACTGCGTTTGCCCATGGGCATTTCCTGTGCATGCAAAAAATGCTTGGCCGACCTGCAGTGAGCTCAATCAATTGAAAGCATGATGACAAGAATTCCAAACCAAAGACGACATGTACTTATCCTTCAAGAAACAATAGCAACATAAATGTGAAAATACTTAATCAAGAAAGAAACAGATAAGAACCAAACCACTCAGTAATGGGAAATTAACTCAAGTCATACCCAAAAAAGAAAAAATTTGACAGAGGCTTTTTAGGGTGTTTTGAGTGCTCAACACTGTCTCCCCATCTTCTTGCAAAAAACAATCTTTATATAAAAATCCTTAAAAGATGGTGGACCAGTACTTGAGGGTGTAAGAGGCTAACCCATCAGGATACTGAACAGGTCTGGTGGCAGCGGGTATCGTCATGTGGTATGACTAGGCAAACTCGTCGGAGTACTAAATAGGCTTGCTGGCAGCAGGGCATTCTACCTAGCGAGGGTGATAATCTAACAAACAATAAATACAATTCTTAAATATTAAACTTGCCCTAATGTACGGAATTACTTGTAGACAAAGCTGAAAAGAAGTATGCATGGTTAAGCTAAGGTCAATGAACTCCATAAATCTACCATTGGGAACTAGCTTTAAGACTATCCTAATACTCTCTCACCTACCTCTTCTTAACTATATGTAGGATGTTCTATCCTATAGGTGGGGCCATATTCTAACCATCTCGTCAAACTGATGTGTGAAATTTATCTCTACACTTGGAAAGCTATAAATCTTAGGCTATTGGGAGAATTGACTGGTTCCCTATATTTTTTATTGTGAGGTGTCACAATACTTAGGGGTAAGGGAGGGGTTTCATGAGATGAAAAATGACAAACACTATCTATCTATATTATAATCCATGAGAAGAGGAAGTAGAATCTTTGTAAAAATTATGTTATATTGCTCTCATGATATTCTGGGCTATTATATCAGCAATTATTTTTTTATTGAAATGCTAAATTATATACCATTGACATCACTGTGTGTTATAATCCTATTGTACATTTCTTCGAAAAACCGCTTAACTGGTTCTTTGTGTTAATTACAAACTGTTAAAATAATCACTTCATATTTGTGTTACATGCCTATGGACAGAGGAACATATTTTTTTATAGTGTACAAGAACGATGACAAGGAAATTAACAATGGATCATTCTATTCACACTTATCATGTCCATGCTCTTGTTCACCATGACTGTCAGAAGTTTCCTAAGAGGAGTGCTATGGGTAAACGTCCACTATATTGAGAACAATTTCCATTTGCACAGGAGTACCATATGAAGTGCCATATGGAGTGCCATTTGGAAGACTGGATGGGGTGCCATATGGACACCGGATGAAGCGAAATATGAAGGATCAGATGAGGTATGCACATACTATAAGTGACCACTATTGCAAGTAAAAAAATGGATCATTTGAATTGATACGCATGTTCACTGGTAAGTTGAGATGAATTAAATGGCATGTCGTTAAAATTTGCATTGATAATTAAATTAAACAATTTTTAATGCATTTTTATGATCAAATGTCCAAGTCGAAGACTTTGACATTCATCTAATTCACACATGATTGCAATTTCCTCCAAAGTACACCCTTCTAAATTCAAATTCGGCACAATCATATTCACATATGGCAATCGTGTGTGATGAATTTTCTCACAAATTCAACCGTTTTCCACCTTAATCGCATTGAAAATAGGGGGTTTAGCTCCAATTTCCATTTCACTCATCCCTTCTTGTTGTTCTGCCCTCACCCTCTTCTCAATTCCATCCCTCTTCTCATCCTTCATGCTTTAACCATGCCTAAATGCTATGAACCTTCCTTCTATGTCAAGCTTCTGGCCATTCCCAAATTCGCAGAGTGTACGGATATTTTCCTTTGCGCAGGGTGGGGACCATTCTTGGCCTGTCTGCAGGGCCACGATGATGGTGTCTCACTACAATTCACTCTCAGGTTCGATGGGAGGATGGCACACATAGGGTCTCTGGCCTTCTTGGTCTTTGAGGAGTCAATTGCCTCAGCCATGAAATTGCCACGGGTTGGAGATCGCTGGTTCAAACACCATCAATTGCCACGGCCAAGCTACAACAAAGTTTTCAAGCATGAGTTTTAGAATTTTTCCGGAGATAAAGTGTACTCCAAAGAATGGATTAAGGATGAGTTGATTAATCCCCTAATCGTCATTATCAGGAATATCACTTGTGAAGGTAGATAATTTGTCTTCAAAGCTTTCCATTTTCGTCTATTAGCTCATTTCCAATTTGAATTTTCCTTTCTACTTCTTGAAAAGTCTTGAGAAAATGTCTTCCCAAGTACGAAAAAATGTGTCCAATCCTCATAATATTCTATTCCACCACGACCTTATCAAATTGTTTGTCATAACCGAGTTGACAAAACAAGGCAAGACATGGGATGAATTCCTCTATCAATTCTCAAACCCCCATCTCACAGTCAAGACCAACAAGAAATCAATTGATTTAGGGATTTTTACTTCATCTAAGCCTCATTCTCCAAAGATTCATAACCCTCCAACTCAAACTATCTCTCTGTCTGAACAAAATGCTAAGAAAATTGTTGATTCCCCTGCAGCCTCATCGGGCAAGAAAACTAAAAATCTTCTTGAGAATTCTCCATTGCAATCAACACCTATTGATCCTTAACCTAAGAAATTACAAGATGTATTTCAACAAGATTTTCCTTTAGTCCCTACGAATAGAAGAGGATCCAATCGGTTCAAAGGGGAATATTTTCGAAGAAGTACCAGAAGTGCAAGTGGAAAGCCTAATGTAAAACCACCAAACACTATAGATCCTATCCAAGTGTCTTTTGATCATGAAAGCCCCCATAAAATACACATAGAAGTTTCTGCAAAAGAGTTTGAGCCTGATAGAGAAGTAAAATTTGAACCTATTCCCTCTCACAAGCACTTTGTTACTCCTACCTCTCAGATGCCTACATCAACTTCCAAAGTCGATAGACCTTCTAAATCCATCAAGGGATTCAAGCCCTCTTCTTTTGAAACATCTGATCATACCCTAATTATTGCAAAATTACAACAAGAAAATGCTCAGTTGCTTCAACAATTGGAAGAGCGAAAGACTATGGATAGGCATCTCCCTCATGACAATGCGA
The DNA here is from genome assembly GCA_032191745.1 of Picea mariana. Taxonomy (NCBI): domain Eukaryota; kingdom Viridiplantae; phylum Streptophyta; class Pinopsida; order Pinales; family Pinaceae; genus Picea; species Picea mariana. Next base: position 229,167 of record JASDQU010735603.1, on the reverse strand, counting down.
TATTACAAGCAACATTGAATTCTCTCCAATGATTGGTTGATCAAATGACCACTGCCAATCGCAGCCTCTAGACATAATTGAAACATCATAAAAGGCACATGACAAAGTCTCCAGGACAAGAGGGAGAAGCTTCTAAAGCTAATCCACCCCCTCCTTCGCAAGTCTAGTTATGACGGGTGATTCATTTTTGTTTGCAGTGGGACCTGCAAATCCTTAGGCGTGGGGTTAATGTTGGGTTCGTATTTTGACTGTTTTATTGCGATGATCGAATCCTTTTTGCACCGATATTATATATTCTATGCTTCATATTGGAGATTTTGAAGGAGTTTCAAAGGTTTTTATATCAATTCATCATGGATTCGCGTCATGTATATATAATTGATGTTTTTACAATGATTTTGAGATCAATTTAGTTCAGTTCGATGTTTAAAAATATCTGATGCATGGTTTGTGTGCAATAAGACAAAATCGTGGTTTGATCCTCCATCTGGTACCTCGTCCAACACTTCATCCAGCACCCCATATGGTACGCAATCCAGCACTCCATCCGACACGCGATCCAGCTCTCGGAGCACACTGGAGCTATGGTGGACAAATCAGTGATCTAGGTTTTGTACGCCCTTGTGGCCTCCAGCTACAGATCTCAATACACCTTAGATTGGGTAGTTATGGTGATCGCTAAGTGGCTCACGGATTTTTTAGAAGCTGATTTTGTTAGAATCTCATTTAATGAGTTTGCCATTTTTAGAGGAGCTTGACCCTTCCAGTGGTCGACCTCTCGAGTTGTAACTTATCTATAAATACCACTATCAGTGGAACGACCATAGACAAAAAATTTAAGAAGAATTTCATTGTGTAATTCAGGCATTCTCTGCAAATTGTGTTCCAGACTTTTTTTTTTTATTAATGACATAATTGCGTTGAGTTAAGCCTGATTTTTATTGTTGGAGAGTAGCCACGACCTGCTGGGGGGACCACCAGTGGTCTAGGTGACTATATATCAATAGATATTATGTGTTTATTTTGTTACTTAATTAGAATCCATACTTGTTTCTTTGTTGTATGTATTTTTCAGTTTCAATTACTGTACATGCCAATTATAATTTGATTATCTAATTCATCTTTCCTTAAATTGCATATTGCTTGTAGGATCTACTTAATTATCATGTTGTGTCTCTTATTTCTTAGCAATGAATCGCCTTGCAGGATAATAACTTAGATAGTGTATTGAAGTCTTAATTTGGTTTTGGAAATTAAAACAAAGCATTACTTAGACAGATGATTAGTGTAAGAAGATTTTTAATTTAAGATCGTTTACAAGCTTTGATGGAATAATAGTTTCTAGTTTTACTAGCTGTAATCAAGCTAAATTTAATTACCAGTTCAGTTAAATCTTCATATATCTATTTTTCTCATTAATATTGCCTTAGTGTGATAAGATAGAGATATATTATGGGGTTATGTTTTCTAAAAGCATTCTAGTTTTGAAATATGAGTTTTAATGATAGGATTAGTTCAGTTTAGATTATAAAATCTCAGTTATGGATTTGAATTGTAATTTTAATTAGAAGAGTGGATTTGAATTAAGATTTTTAATCATGAGTTCATGAGTTTATAGATTTGCTTAAATTAGTATAAGAGTTTTTTTAATCGTTGATGATTGATGCATGAAGTTTAGAGATCACATGGATTTCCGAGATACTTAGTGTTGCTTCTATGATAGAAAAGCTTTCTTTAGACTGCCTTATTCACACTTTCCATTTCTCTGTAGAATTCAGCATTGAATTAATCCCTCTTGAACTATCACTAATAGTCCGATGTTATCGTGATTTTATTCGGCACCGAAGACATAATCATCATCTTTGAATACTCTTTTTCCTTTTATTGCAAATTAGGAATAGTTTTGATTAATTAGAATCTGAATACAATCATGATGCTTTTATTTTTTATTAAGTAGGTTAATATTTCTCCTTTGCAAAATAGAAATGATTATGAGTTCTTTTTAAGAATAGAGTTCATTTGTCGAAATAGTTTTGATAGGTTAGTTGTCTACTTGCTTATTTGCTTAAAAATAAAAAGATCAAAAGTAATTTACTTGTTGTTGCTTACTTAAAAAGGTTGAATAGATTAACTTGTTTAAAATAGGTTATGAATTGCTCTTTTAGAAATAATCCATCAATCCATTGTTTGAAGTTGCTTAGGGTAAATAGTTCAAGCTCATTAATAGAATTTTCTATCAAAATGAAAAAGATTCATCTCGTAAGTAGATTGATAGAGTATTGATCCTTAGGTAGACCATCCCCTTAGTTAGACAATACTTCCATTATCTTTTCTGCCTTGGCTCATACAATGCCACAACTCTAAGTTTACTTACCCCGGGTTGACAATTTAATTAAGGGAATTAGTGCATATAGAACACCCATCAACCTGATTTATGAATTCCATGTCACCCATCAAGTTGTTTATGAACATCGACTGTGATGCCACCGTGTTTAAGCCGCTCAAACCAACATCTTTGAGCCACAACTTCAACACCTCCACCCATCCCCAGGCCCATCACAGACTTCAAGGCACCACATACACGATGTTAGTGCCCTCTTTTCCATAGTGTTGCAACAACCTAGGTTTTAGCCTCCTGAAAACCACACAACATAGAGCACTAGATTCCATATCCGACAGTCTAGCCACGTCCACCTGTGACATCCTACACTCAGATAGCTCCACTTGTCCTACTTCCACAACATCATCCATCTTTTCATCCATGCTCACCCTTGTCTTTGGTAACATGTCCGGGTAATGCATTCAGAGACGACAATCCATCTAACATGGTTCATTTTTCCCCCCTTCTCCCTCTGCACGGTTTTTCTCTGATATCACTTGTTGGACATCATGCCTGCAAACAAAATTCATGAATAGAAACAAAATTAGAGAAATATAAAACATCACACACACTAGAGACAAATAGATGGGGGCAATGGTAATCTTTATTGCTTATCTGACAATGGAGAAATGAAAACAAGCCTCAAGAAGCTCCTCATGTGCTTCATTTAAATAGGATATTGTCAAGCATTTCTAGGCATACAGAAAACCAAACACTTTAGAAATCTCCACCTAACAAATGCAACTGCAATATGTGTTGTCACAACCCAACAAGAAAAGAGACACAATTTCGTCTATAACAATCCATCTATTTTTATATTTTCACTACATATATCATGAATAAGCCATTACATATATATAATGGACACAACACAACATTAATGTGTAATGATATCAAGAATAAGGAGAAAGTTGACACACAATTGTTTCTCCTTGTTCATTACGCAAAGGGCACGTCGAACACCATTTTAAATGAAATGAGAGAGCCCTACACACTTTTGAAAAATCAATATGCCAACAAACTAACATAGAACAACGATATGCAAGAGATGAATCATCCAACACTTTAATGATATTAGTCACCCATAAGAAAGTTAAAAGAAAAAATGCAAAAGAATATTTCGATTAATAAGTACCAGATAATTAATGTCGTAGTCAAATATTTGGTAATTTCGTCGAAGGCATATCTTAGGGATATTTTTTGTTGAATACTTGTCAACTGGTTGACAGGTTTTCTAAAAAAATCATTTGAAAACAACCATCCTTGTCATCTTTGTCATGTCCTTCAAAAACCCCCCTTTATCATTCCACCTATCCCTATCTCTCCATTTCTCTTATCTGTTCATCCTACCACCTCCCTATCCTTAACGTTATCTACTATCTCCTTTTCTATTGGGACATAACTTATCTCCTATATCCTCCACCTTCATGACAGTTTCCACCACTTTTTTCAATCGAAGCACTTGTCAGATTTAATTCGGATAGGCCCATCTCCTGGGATCTTAAAGATTGAAATTGTCCCACTGAAGTCGAAGCTTGAAATTGACATTTAATCTTGAAAATGCTCCATCCAACACCCTCCATGACTCTAGTGAAATTTTCCATTCCCTCTACCGATTCCTTGCTACAATGATACAAGTAAGTTAATTTATCGATACATGAGTTCATACCTGGTGTAATCGATGACCATATGTACCCCAAGACTTTTCACAAAGTCGAACTTTCCCGTGCTTGCGGTGGAAATGATCCTAGAATATCCATACATATTCTTTGCTAGCTGAATGGCCAGGATCCTCGCTCCTCCCACAATGAACACACGCTGCCCCTTTTCAAAAATATAGGTACTGTTGCACAAAAGTACCTATATTTAAGGTAATGTGATTTTTCATGGTATTAATAAAAGGTTTTAATGATGTAATCAAATTGTTTTTTAGCACACATATTTTGTATGTTTAATTATTTAAACACTCACCATGTTACTTCTACACTTTCAAGAGTGAGTTGACTTATCTTATGATATTTTGTGCACCAGTGTTCTTGCAACGCGAGTCGTCTCTGGGTTCTTGCTATGATCATATCACCCGGCTAGGACGAAGTCTCCCAGCGGCCCGCTGAGCTCTGAATCCAGCGGCACGTTGCTCGATTTTATGTCTCTATGGATGACACTCTTCTCCCACTCCTCGTGCACATACAACAGCCCCGCCGCCACATCCTTCACAAGAATATCACCGAGCCCACGGCACCATCGTCATAGGTTTCCCAAATATGAGTTTATCCAAACCGCCCTTTGGCATGTGGTCATAACACAAAGAATAGTTGCTTCTGCCTCCAGCACCACCCGCAGAGCTGAACCAAATTCTGGTGTTGCATGCGTCGCATGGTCGAGATCTCTTACATGAATCCCTTCATTCCCTCCGTGAACTCGTTCGTTTTGTGTTTCATTGTGATTTCGAGAATCCTTTCATTCCCTCCGTGAACTCCTTCTTTATGCGTTTCACTGTGATTTCTTGGACGCTTCCAGGGAGAATGCCCCTGTAAGCATAGTTACCAAGTTCGAATTCGATATGCCCCTTTAAGCATAGTTACAAAGTTGGAATAAAAATTCCAGAATCAATTTTTCAATTTGAAAAAAATCTTCAAAAACTTGTCAATATAATTAACTAATATTTATCATGTTCAAACAAAATCTATCATTTTGAGTTCTATTTCAGCTAAATAAAACTCAAAATATCTGAAATAATAGTTCCTATGTCACTTCAAGGATTAAGATGCCAAAAGACACTCTCTAACGTTCCTATTGATCCTTGCTCTGCGAAGAATATAAGAACAACTCATTGGGTCTTTCTTTAATGGTGGTGTGGGGCTCTATTCTTCTAGTTAAATTATATTATCATTACTCTACCTACTCGATTGAGTACATAATATAAGTTCTTCTAGTTAAATTATATTATCATTACTCTACCTACTCAATTGGGTACATAATATAAGTAAAGAGGTTCAAATACCTTATATCCTTCACTCATTTTCTTTCTATTGCTTATTTACGAGATACTGTAAGTAAATGTGTGGTTTTTTAAATTCTCGTTCTAATTGTTTAGAGCCAACTTACACACAGATGCCTTATCAATCTCATTAGATAAAGGTTTGGTGATCCCATATCCAATTAATATTTCGAGCTCTATTGGAATCTCATAGAATTTGATGAATAATTCGGTCGAATCGAAAGAATTAGCGAATTTTCAAATTTATTTCATGGATTTGGCTGCATTTGGTAACTATACATGGAAGCCTTGCCAAACCCCCCTGGCCCAAAACATTTTCATCCCTGAATCCACTAGTGGCGATGGAAAGTTCCTTGTAAGTGAATATATGGGGCAAGAACTTCTCCCATTCTTCAATCCTTTCTCTGTATTTCTCTCTTTTGAGAAACACAGCCGCCAATGCCAGCGAGAAGAAAACCAGAGGGACCACTATAATTCCATCTTTAAACATTAAGCTCAGATGCTTGGAATAATTGTTAGCAAACAAAGGTAGGATCAAGTTATTGAGGGGGGTGTCATGCTTTCCATGGTGAAGCTCTATGAAAGAACTCAATGGTCTCCAACTGAAATGTTACTCATGTTATCACATATAGTTGTAAAAGGGTCGCAGGACGACCAACTCCTTTGTTGCATAGAAGCGTTCAAACGCAACATTCGAAAGAAGCACATTTCAAGCTTAAAATACAAGCAGCGGTCAGGTTCAATTTTCGACAGCGAAGATCCCAGGAGCATTTCAGATCAATGGCTCTCGATCTTTTGGAACGTCAGAGTTGCACGAGGTTTAAAGACCAGGTGGAAGCCTTGAAGTTGCAGATCAAGCGCCGCATGTCCTCCTCAGATCAACGATCATCGTTCACTTCAGGAATCCAGGCTTCGGGAATTTCAGCATCTCCAACCCCGACTTCATCCGGAGTTATTTCTCTCAGAGTTAAAGATCAAACCCCATGCGTCCCTCTGGATTGGGCGGTCATTAGTTCTCCCCTCTCGCTTTCATCTGAAGTAATTTCTCCTGAAGTCTACAGATATTCGCCAAGCATCCTTTCAGATCAGACGATCATCATTTACTTCGGGAATTTGGGCTTCGAGAGTCTCAGCAACTCCACTCCCATTTTCCTCCAGAGCATTTTTGCCTGAAGTAAAAGATCAAGTGCCACACATCGTTTCATATTGGACGGTCATGATTTACTTTGGGAATTTTGGCTTCAGGATTTTCAGCATCTCCACTCCCGATTTCTTTTGTACTGTTTTCACCCTAAGTCCACCGATCGCAGCCATGTGTCCATCCGAATCAATAGTCGTCGTTCACTTTGGAGCTTCAACATTCATTTTAGGTCACCACGTCACTCTGGGCCCATATTTATGCTAGCTCTACATGCAGACCCCTCTCGAGCTCCGAAGTCCAAAGTACATGGCAGCCATCAGTGCAGACATGTGGCATCCTTATCAGTCATGGCATGTGGCATCCACCTAGCATTGACACATGGCACTCATTTCAAGAATTTTTGGACATGTCTTCAGATATTTTTAAGTGACACATGCCACCCCTTCGTCTGTGACACGTCAACATAGTGACGTCAGGCCTCCACGTCAGATCATCCTCCGAGAAGTGTTCTTGTTCAGCGCCAAAATTAGCGCCATATATAAGAGTGGTTAAAAGGATCCTAGAGTTGGAAGGCAG
>JASDQU010735603.1:202226-221786 GCA_032191745.1 Picea mariana | reverse complement strand
GACTCACTCCATAAATAGAAGGCGTGGAGGATCTGGCCATGGAGACAGAGTTGCCAGCGCGAGGTACCACGAAGGACGTTTTTTCCTCCAGGCCCATGCTGAGTTGAGTTTGCGTCTAATAGGAGGATACACACACAGTCTGATAGAGGAAGGTGCAGACAAAAGGCTTTGCATGGAATGGCCAGATCACACCCCTGGTAGTTTTTGGACTGATTTGAGTATAAATAGATCAGTTCAAGATTTTGTTAAGGTCGTCAATTGGTTGAGTAGAGCTCTCTATTTTGTAATATTTTGATGCCAGAACTGTTCTTTGGTTATGTATCAAATTTGAGACTTTCGTATTAATAAAAGTCAACTTCTTTCATCTGTTTGTTCAAACTATGATAAAACACTCGAGCATGGAGGATCCAGTCAAGGGTTATGGTTATGTTGTAATGTAGGTTTGATTAGATCAATACTATGGCCACTTTTAGTCATATTCCTTGTTACCATATTTCCCCTTATGTTGAAAGGCTCGGGAACGGAGGATCCATTCGAGTTGTTGTAGTTGCATGATAATGTAGGTTTGATTTTATGTTGTTGTGGTGTATTTCAGTGTTTGAAGCTTGAGTTCAAGAGTGCTCTTGAGCCTGATCTTTTCTTCACCAAGCTGCTTGAAAGTCGGATGCTCGTAGCAGTCTTGTTCACCCCTCTCACTAATTCTTCCTTCTGCTCACACTTAAACTCAAATCACTGACTGAAATTAATGAGGCCCTCACTTCCCTATGCATTGCTTGTCCAGTTTCTATGTTAAAATCATTCTTGTACTTAGTTTTGTCCATTTGACCTCCACTCACAAAACCAACATCCACCAAACATTCTGATGGGTATTGGGATTACCCTCTTGTAGTATGAGGGTGATGTTCAATGCTAACAAATCATAGCCATTCAAAATCCAATGATAATCTTCTCTTGCACAATGCTTTTTAGATTGATTTTCAGATATATCAGCCGACTCTGTAGTCTCTGCAAGTCGACTGGCATGACATTAATGTTGAGGTGGATAATTTGAGAATGATCGTAATCTATCTAGGTCGGTATGATTTGTCTTCTCTTGAGGTTCAATCCCTGGAATTCATCCAAGACCAATAGTATACAATCTTGTCCCAGATCGACTCGAGGTTGTTGATGTCCATGCCCACATGGTTTCCATCTAGGTCATTGAATTCCACACTTTGGATCATATCAAAATCGACTACGAACAAGTGATTATATGGTTTCCTGTTGTTGGTATCGCGAGATACTCTAATGCCAAATTTCCAATGCGAGTTGTGTAGGGTGTGATAATAAAGGCAATTTCGTGCTCGCTTGAGTTAAAGGAGGGTGGGACCATGCTAAAAATGAAGAAAATATTGAAGGAAGAAAGCATCCCATTGCTTTTCATCGGCACAAGAATCAAATACAACACTCGACTAAACATAAAATGCATGTGATTTGTGAGGGCGAGCACAAATCAAGAGTGGATGAGTGAAGCACCTGCCTCATGGTCATGTTGGTTCCATTGAGCACAAAAATGATAGGAAAAAACTAGTATTACAAGGGAGAAAAAGGCTATAAGGGTAAGGCTACTGACATAGGTTTTTAGAAATGTTGGATTTCATGCCTGCAAATAGAATTCATGAACACAGTAGAGACAAATAGATGGATGTAATGGTAATATGCACTGCTCAACCAATAATGGATAAATGAATACAAGCCTCAAGAAACTCCTCACTGATTTCTTCATTTAAATCAGAGATTCTCAATCATTTCGAGACATACCAAAAGGTAAAAGCTTGGGAAACCTTTGCTCAAACAAACGTAACTAGAAGGTGTGTTGTCACAACCCAACAATATCCATGTTGACAACAATTTCCTGATACTTTTCCCAACGAATAAAACATCACATTCCTGCAAGCCAAGAGAATGTGAACACCACCACAACTTCTCTAACAATACTGGTTGTGTGAACATGTGTGTAGATTTTTCTCCAATGCTCTTTACCCAGTTTTGTCATGTGTCCACTAACAACATTAACTGCATGTGAAATATTTGAACTTTTCATCACAATCATCAACCTTCCAAGTGCATTTGCATAAGGTACACGAGACATATAATCCTTTCTTCCTTACTACTATGACATACACTTGAAAAAATATTACTATGGAAAACTAAACGGATATTTACCATTTTCACAAAGTTCATACTGAACCTCATCGGTGACAACCATAGCTTACCATTTTTCCCATCTTTGTATACTTCTATGCCAAAGATTTTTTTTTTTCTCTTGAATACTTCATCAAAAATTCAATCCAACTAAGTCTTTAACCTGTTGATCTCTTCCATGTTTTTCTTGCAACAAGCATATAGTCAATATAACACCAAGATAATGAATATGTCATAAACACTCACTTCTTAAGAAACTTTGGCTGACCATGAAAGAATCAAACATCTTGCACCTTTGACTAGGTACCTTGTGCCATACAATGATTCACTGAGTTTGCAAACAAATATCCCTTTGTGATCCTAAACAACTTCTCATGGTAAAGATCTCTATTACTAATGATTTTTGGAAAATAGGATCCCACAGTCTACATCCCTTAGCTCCATCACCATAATCAATAGAGATATAAAAAAAAATCCCCTTGACCAAATTCGGCAAGCCATCCAAGTGAACATTCACCCCTCACCTCTAGGATAATTTCATCTAATCCCTTTAAAGGATTCATTACATGCAATCCATGGGCTATAAAAAAAACACTGGCTACCAAGCCATGTCTCTTGATCTAACTTTCCCTCCCTTTTCATGACCAAAAAACTGACCAAAATTCCCTCAAAGTCAGGGTATCTGAAAATACCACATGCTCTACCCTATCACCTACTAGGTCATCTAGACTCTATTGATTACATTTCAAAACTAGGGTACACATGTTTAACCAAGTCTTACATTCGTATGCCCATTTACATATAAAAAAGTGTTAGCTCCACCTTGAGTTATGCATTCGAAAAATATCCACCTTGTCATTGCTTTGACCTCCATCGCCAACAACCAACTCGAATCTCCATATCCCACCTTTGTTTCATCACCACCCATGTCAAACCTTTATTTCTCAGGTCCATTTCCAACTGTGATATTTTCGACCTGTACCTCTACACAACACAAATTCCCACTTGGTGCAAGCTTCAACAAATTCTATCTATCAACAAAAACAATATTCCAAACCCAAAATATTCTTGTATATCATGGCCATCACCAGTGCTATCGTAGCCCTCAATTATCTCAACAAAAATTTGACACACCAACTTGGGTAGACTCCTTATATCCAGAAGGTGGGCAATTGAACAATCGACTTTGACGATCCTCACATCCCATTTGTCGATATCCACTATGGATTCCATGGGATGAGGAGGATGATTGACATGATGCATGCAATACTTGATCACATTTTCAAAAATATTATCAGATACTCCAATAGATGAATGGGGTTTTCAATACCTATTTCCCAATTTATAAACGCCATGTCACCCATCAAGTTGTTTATGAACATCGATTGTCATGCCACCGCATTTAAGATACTCAAACCAACATCTTTGAGCCACGATTTTGACCTCCACCCATCCCCAGGCCCATCACAGAGTTTAGGGAATCGCAGAAATGATGTTAGTGTCCTCTTTCCCATAGTGTTGCAACAACCTAGGTTTTATCCTCCCGACAACCACATGACATAGAGCATTGGATGCCAGATCCGGCTATCCGGACACATCCACATGTGGCATCCTATACTCAGATAGATCCACCTATCCAACTTCCACAACATCATCCATATTTTAATCCATGCTCACCCTTGTCTTATCTGTGCGTCTGTAACAACACGTCTGGGTAATGCACTCAGATACAACAATCCATCTAATGTGGATCCTCTTGCCCCCCTTCTCCCCCTGCACGGTTTTTCTCTGATATCACTTGTTGGACTTCATGCCTACAAACAAAATTCACAAATAGAAACAAAATTAGAGAAATATAAAACATCACACAGAATAGATACAAATAGATGGGGGAAATGGTAATATTTATTGCTCAGCTAACAATGGAGAAATGAAAACAATCCTCAAGAAGCTCCTCATGTGATTCTTCATTTAAATAGGATATTCTCAATATTTTCTAGGCATACATAAAAGCAAACACTTTAGAAATCTCCACCCAACAAATGTAACTACAATATGTGTTGTCACAAAAGAGACACAATTTCTTCTGTAATAATCCATCTATTTTTATTTTTTGAATACATATATAATGAATAATCCATTACATATATATAATGGACACAACACACCATTAACGCATAATGATATCAACAATGCAAGAAAAAAGTTGACAAATAATTGTTTCTCCTTGTTCATTATGCAAACGACACATTGCACGTTGTTTTAAATGAAATGAGAGAGACCAACACACTTTCGATAAATCAATATGCCAAGAAACTAAAATAGAACAAGGATATGCAAGAGTTGAATCATCCAATACTTTAACGATATCAATCACCCATAAGAAAGTAAAAAGAAAAAATGCAAGAGAATATTTTGATTAACAAGTATGGGGTAATTAATGTCATAGTCAAATATTTAGTAAGTATGTCGAAGGCATATCTTAAGGATAGTTTTTTTTGAATACTTGTCAATTGGTTCATAGGTTTTCTAAAAAATCATTTGGAAACAACCATCCTTGTCATCTTTGTTCCATCCTTCAAAAACCCCCCTCTGTCATTCCACCTATCCCTATCTCTCCATCTCTCTTATATGTCCATATTGCCACCTCCCTATCCTTAATCTTATATGCTATCTCCTTTTCTATTGGGATAGATCTTATCTTTTATCTCCTGCACCGTCATGATGATTTCCACCCCTTTTTTCAATCGGGGCACTAGTCGGATTTAATTCGGGTAGCCCGAGCTCCTGGGATATGAAAGCTTGAAATTGACCCACTAAAGTTGAATCTTGAAATCAACCTTTAATCTTGAAAATGCTCCATCCAACACCCTCCATGACTCTAGTAAATTTCTCCATTCCCTCTACCGATTATTTTCTACAATGATACAAGTAAGTTGATTTATCGATACCTGAGTTCATACCTGGTGTAATCGATGACCATATCTACCCCAAGTGATCCGGGTGGATATTGGTGGCCACCCACCTATTCCAAAATCCACTTATCTCATCTTGACAGTTTTCAGTTCACACCCACCTGTTCCAAATTCCACTTGGATCATCTTGATAGTTTTCAGTTTAGCACATTTCTTTGTAATGGTGACATATTTTTGTAATTGTAGGTTCTTCACTTTTGGGGCTCTCTTGAAGCCATACATAGCATCCAGGTGGATATTTGTAACACACCCAACCCATAAATACCCTTGCTAGGGATGGGGCATCATTTTTTCTCGTTTCCTTGGTTCATTTTCGGTCCCTTACTAAGAAAAACCCTCTTAATGAGCTTCCTCGAGATTTATATCTCTCACTATGAGCTTGGGATAGCTAGCGGGGTCCTCCTCGTGACCTCGGGCTGAAAACCAGGAGATAAGAGTCTGTGTTAGCAAAGGTTTCGACACTTAGTAAGTTCCCGGACTTCGAAAGTTCCAATGGTGTTGTCAACTTCTCAAATCTCTGAACAACGGAGGGGATCAATGGTTCACATCCTCTGCTAAGACCCTACGGTTATAAAGGGGCTCAGAATTCAACGTGGAACATACCTTTTTCCTAATCCCTGAAGCCCCAAAATATCGCCACATGGCCATAGCCCTTTGGTGATTGACATTCAGCGTTTAGCGTTGAATGTCCTATGTTTCGGAAGTTGGCATTCATCGTTGGTTTGTCAACGATCGATGATCATCGTTGGACCTTCTTGTATCAACCTACACTCAAACCTTCTGAATTATCGCCACATGGATTTGGTCTTTCAACGATCGTCAAGTTACGTTGAACGCTCCTATAGTATCCTACACCCTAAATATCCCGAACATCAAAGTTATCCAAACTCCCAAAGACTCGATTACGTCACTAGCCACATTAGCCAGGAAGCCATGAACCAATAGTTGACACGTGACAAGAGTCAAGGGGTGACTCATGTCCTCAATAGAGCATGACAGGTATCATACTCTAACAGGCACAATGGATATGTGAATCATCCAAAATTGGGTGACGTGTGACATGCATAATGAAGGTCTACGTCAGATCGAATGATGTCATCAAGCCAGGTCATCATAGAATATTAATTACTCAGTCCTTCAATCTAACGGTTCGTAAGATTCCACATAGATCCATAGATGTATGGTTCTCATTACTTCGCAGCTCCAACTTCGGAGCTTACCGAATCCTCTCGATGCAAATCGCCCAAAGAGATAAGTCTCTAGACTCTTAGATCTAGCACCACCCGTCCTCTTCCTATCAACAACCAAGATCTATTTCAACGTTCGCGAATTCGACGGTTTTCATTCCTTGAAAACCCTTGGCCAAATCCCTCCAGAGTACAAAGTATCTGGACCACGGGATCACTTTCCATGTACACGTTCATCCAACGATCCTCGTCACTTCAGAATTCCAACATTCATGATTTTAGCATGTATCCCCCGGCTTTCCTTCCAGACCATTTGGGATATGTTGCCACACATACCTAGCATCTATGTCTAGGATTTACTCTGTTTTGTAGAGCTCCAGGGAAATTCGTGGGTCCTTATATCGTCCAATACCTAGGCTACCGGATAATCGTTGATCCATGGACATGTGTCCCTCCAGTGTCAATGGTTCATATTAACTACGTGACTCCGACATTCAGGAGTTTCGGTGTTAGACCATTCTTATTATCCCGAAGTAGCATTTCGTCGAAGAGCTTAATTCTTCCCTCTCTACGTCTTATCTAATGACTGAGAGTGATCTATGATGAATCCCCATATCGATGACCCTCATCGATTCACGACTTCGACCTTCGACTATTTTCGAGGATTGTGAACTTAGAAGTCCCAAAGCCAAAAGAGATAGCTCATTTCGGACTAGTGCATGGTTCCTAGGCCCTGGTCACATGGATCCTTTGGGAAAGCTTAGGGGCTAAGCACAAATCCCTTTTTGCAACAAATGGGTTAAGAACACGGGCATGATCCCTCGATCAGATGGATGGTTAACCTGAAGGAAAATGCCCTTCTCCCAGAGACTTGAACTTAACATTCCCTCTAAGGTAAACTTCATAAGGTTGGTAGGGCTTAGGCATATCAGTCAATCCTACCCTGTCTCTCTTGCAGATTCACATCTCCTAACTTTCTAACAGTAAAACTGAGATAAATTGAAAGATCATATAAATATAAAAGTTTACATAAATCACAGATCATTTCTAATAATTGTTCAAATAGTGAAAGACTGAATCATAAACACAGACATTTCATCATCACATCCAATATAATACACAGAGTATGAAAATACTTATCATAACTGGAAAATGTGAAGCGACTGTTAAAAGGGGTTCCTATTTCCTCCCAACCATAGACACAGTCACTCCTGATGGATTTACCATTGGCCTCCCCCGAGCTAGACCATGGTGTTCTGAGAGATATTAATTCACCTTGCTCCACAACATTCAGGGATGGAGGTTACTCTCCTCCTCCCATAAGAACTTGGCAACTGGTTTTCTCGTCTAAAATAAAGGAGGTCTACATGAGTACTTCCTTAGTCACTCATCAGACTCATTTATTAGCTTGTAGCCAAACCCTTCCATGGATTCTTACAGCTAGATCAAGTTTCCTGCTTAGCTTTTTCCTCTCAACTTCAAAATCAAAGTATATCCACTACTCTTCTCAGGAGAGTGTTTTTCTCTACTTTGCTATCTTGCATGTCGGTCTTCATCCCCTAATTACCTCATTCCTTTCCTTCCTCAGAAATTTTGTGTGGGTCCTAATCCCCACTCATGGTTAGGCCTGGAAGCCTCACATATGGGTACACTACCCCATCTCCTCATTAACTCTTGAGGATGGCCTTCCAACTACCAGCATGACTAGTAATTCATTTCTCGGTCATATGACTGTTGAGAAATTACACCCATTAGGTACTAGTCTGGTGAGGGTCATCTCAACCATTCTTAGTTTCCCTTCACCATATCTCTCATATCATCCATGGTCTATCTTGGAAAACTCCCCCCCTTTCAGCAGTTGTGCAACACATATTCAAATTCAAATTCTATTAATAACGGAAAATTCATACATTGACCCTTTTCTACAAAGGTTCATGATATCAAACATTCACACATATTTAGTCCACCATAGTCTCTTGGCCAGTTATGGTTATATTTACAAACAGGGGGAAAGAGGGATATTACAATACCCTCCCCCTTAAAGGTACATTGTCCTTGATGTTCTATATGTCGATGTGTTTTGTATGTATAGAAGTAAAAAAAAATGGATATGCATGTCTCATGGCATCCTCCATTTCCCATGTAGCCTCATCTAGGCCAAAGTGTTTCCACTGCACCTTGACCTGTGCAATGGTTTTGTTCCTGAGTGGGGTTTCCTTCCTGTCTATTATGCATTGGGGTTCTGGAAAGAATTCGCCCTCAGTTCCACCTGAATCACAGACCATTCAATAATATGATTAGAATCAAGTACATACTTCTTTAATAAAGAAACATGGAAAACATTATGTTCCTTCACTGTGGGAGGAAGTGTTAGTCAATAGGCTACTGGTCCCAATCTATCCAAAACTTCAAAGGGTCCACAATACCAAGGTGACAGCTTGGCACAAGCTCCCATCCTCAAGGATCTTCTCCTGGGTATAACTTAGAGATACACATGATACCCTGCTTTGAACTCTGTAGGAGTCCTTTTCATGTCTGCATAGCTCTTTTGTCTATCCCGGGCTATCTTTAGATTTCGCCTGATATGAATCACTTTTTGTTCCATTTCCTTTAGCATATCTGGCCCAATTGTAACTCTATCTATTGGGTTGGTCCAGCTGATTGGAATGTTGCAATGCCTTCCATAGAGGGATTCAAAAGGACTCATTTTTAATGACTCTCGATAGCCATTGTTGTAAGAAAATTCTATCAGTGGTAGGTAGTCCTCCAATTTATTGGGTTGATGCATTACATGCATCCTTAGCATGTCTTCTAAAACTTGGTTTATCCTCTCTGTCTTCCCATCATTCTGAGGATGATAGGCTTTAATAAAGATCAATTTCATTTCAAAACCAAAAAAATAGAGATTTCCAAAAGTTTGAAGTAAACTTTGTATCTCTATCAGATATAATTTCCTTAGGCATGCCATCCATTATGAATATGTCTTTCATGAATATGTTGGCAATATCTATTATCTTGCAAGTTGACTTGATGAGTATGAAGTGAACAACTTTGCTCAGTTTTTCCACAACTACCATGATGGCATCATTCTGTTTGGTTGATCTTGGTAATCCTATGATGAAATCCATGGAGATGGTTTCCCATTTCCATTCAAGAATTGGCAGGGGATGTAATAGCCATGTTTATTATCGGTGCTTTGCCTTGACTTGTTGACATTATAGACACTTAGCTAAGTAATCATCTATGCCATTTTTCAGTCTGGTCCAATAGAATAGCTTCCTAGTGGTCATGATCATTTTCGGATAACCAGGATGACCAATATATGGTCTTTTGTGTAGTTCACCCACTATGAAACTCTTCAATTATTCACAATTTTGGAATGTATAATCTTCCCTTGTAAGTCAGCAGGTCATCATTAAGCATCTGATAACCTTCATACTTCATCCTGGTGGGCTCTTGCTTAAGATATGATGTCACGGTATTGAAACTTGCATATGTTTCTTGTGCAACTTTGACCCTCTCTTTGATGTATGATTCAATGGTGCTTACATATACCAAGTGAACTACTTTCATACTTCTACTAAGGGCATCATCCACCCTATTCTCTTTTCCTTTGATATGTTTGATTTCAAAATCAAACTCACTAAGGAGAGCCATCCAGCTAGCTTGTCTCACATAGGTTTTTGGTTGGTCAAACAAATACCTCAACCCACTATGGTCTATCATAAGTACAAATATCCTACCTAAGAGGTAATTCCTCCACATCTTTAAGGCATGCACTATGGTAGCTAATTCCATATGGTGGGTCACATAATTGACTTCATCCTCATTCAGTTTTCTAGATTCATAGCAAATCACATGTCCTTCTTGCATAAGGACTCCTCCGAGCCCTTCCTTGCAGGCATATGTACACACAATAAAGTCTTGGTTTGGATCTGCAATATTCAGTACAGGCACATTGGTTAGAAGGTATTTCAACTCTTGAAATCTTTCCTCACATTCTAATGTCCAAATGAATTTAACCCCTTCTTATGAAAGGAGGTGATTGGGCAACCAATATTGGAGAATCCTTTTATGAATCTCCTATAGTATCCTACCAGGCCCCATAAAGGATATGATATCAGATACATCCTTTGGGGTAGTCCAATCCATGATGGCTTTAATCTTTTCAGGGTCAACTGCCACTCTTGCCTCGAAAATAACATGGCCTAGGGAGTGGACTTGTTTCTCGAAAAAATCACACTTACTAAGCTTAGCATAGAGTTGATGTTCTCTTAGTGCTTGGAGTACTAGCTTGAGATGTTCTTCATGCTCTTCTCTATTCTTGGAATATATTAGGATATCATCAATGAAAACCAATACGAACCTATCCAAGAATTTCTGAATACATTATCCATTAAGCACATAAAAGTGGTTGGTGCATTGGTAAGCCCAAATGGCACCACCACAAATTCATAGTGACCATATATTGTCCTAAAGGATGTCTTGTTGATATATTCATATTTAATTTGAACCTGATGGTATCCAGACCTCAAGTCAATCTTGGATAAGATGGTAGCACCCCTTAATTTTTCAAACAATTCATCAATCCTTGACAAGGGATACTTATTTTTGATGGTCATGTTATTGAGTTGTCTATAATATATGCACAGTCTAAGTGTGCCATCTTTCTTTTTCACAAGCAAGGTTGGTGCTCCCCATGGAGACACACTAGGTCGTATGTATCCTTTGTCTCACATCTCCTTCAGCTGTAGTTTGAGCTCAACTAGCTCTGGTGTACTCAATCTATAGGGTTTTCTAGACATTGACACTACTCCTAGTACAAGTTCTATTGAAAAATCAATATCCCTTCTTGGAGGTAGACCTGGAATCTCTTCTGGGAATACATATTTATATTCTCTCAATATGGGATGGTCTTCTAGGCTGGGTTTGTCATTCTCAACAGATTTTAGTACCTATATTGCATACAAGGGACATCCCTTTATGCAATACTTATTCACTTGGAGGGATGATATTTGTCTCACTGAGATGTGATTTTGAATCCCTCATAGGGTTACCCTTCTTCCTTCTTCATTTTCACACTCCAAAGTTTTACTATAATAGTCCAAATTGGTTTTGTGGGAAACCAACTAGTCCATGCCAATCAACAGGTCATAAGATCATAGAGGAAGTATGTTTAGGTTTTCTTGGGTGGGAAACCCCCTCATAACCAATTGGCATGCTTGTATGATCTTTGTTACTTTTCTTTTGGTTCCAATGGCTAGTCATACCAGCCATGATTAAACATATTTAAATTGTTGCAATTTACATTTCTCAATAGTTTTAAGGGAAGCATAACTCAAATTAGAACCAGGGTCAATTAAAATGGAAACATGATGGTTGGAAATCATACCTTCCATCTCTACAACGGAAGCTTGGTGGTCATCTTGTCTATTATCCAAGGTTGCATAGAATTTAAATTGGAGAGGTTTCCACCACCCTCCTTTCATCAAATTCTTCCTCTCTATTGTGGGAGCTCTCCCCCAACTCCTAATGTGTCACCATCCTTTACATTGTAGTTTTCTTGTTGTTCATTGACTGCTTGAGTGTTGATAAATCATGGATGTTTCGTTGATTCTCAAAGCAGTATACAATTTGGTTATCATGCATCGATTGTTCATGTGTATCTTCTACTTTCACATACTACTTCAGGTGTGTATTTTGAAACTCATTTCTAGACACAAAACATTTCTCAATCTTGACATCTAAAGGCTATTGATAAGGATCTTCAAAATACAAGCTTTGATAGTGAAAGTCTTGGGACTGAATTTGACCCTCTAATGTCTCAAGATCATTCTCAATTTTTTCAACAAACTCTTCTAGGAAACTAACCTTATCTTTAGAATAACATTTACGTGACTTCAAATACATGAGTAAAAAATTTGAGAAAACCTTTATGATTTGATCATCATCAAACATGTCAAAATATTCTTTAAAACCCTCAACAGAAACAGGATTTTCTACTAAATCTAGTTTTTCCATCCATGTTTCCAAGAAGACAATCCAAAAATCTATTATAGATCTAATAGACCTAACAGAAAAACCTTCATCCCAACCTTTACACTTTCCTTGGAATGAATCATAAAACATTCTAAGAAAAACATCTTCATGTTTGACTCTAATAAGCTCAGTGAAGTCGCAAAAATTTGATATATGCTTCAAAGTCAAACTCAAATCTTCACCATTAAATTTTGGACCATTCCTTAAAAAATATCCATCCTTGGGTAAATAATTTGGAAAACCTAAGTCTATGAAAATTCCAAACATGCATACCTTGAAACAATTGTAGCAACATCTAAGTTCTTCATCAAATCCAATGGAGTCACTAGTACCTTCTTCAAGCTTTAAAACCTTCAGAAAGCGGATTCACCATTGATACTCTGGCATCTGGATACAACTGATAATGGATTCATCAGGTGAATGATTTACAACCTCTTTGTGTCTGACTTTTGTCCACCATCAACAATCAGATCTAAACTTTGTCGTTTATCCTAGGGAAAATGCAACTTTCTCTCCCCGACAACGGCGCCAAAATATTAACTCTTGAAAATTTCTTTGGGTTGTCTCAAAGAAAACCCTAAGGTAATTGTTTCAACCAACTTTAGATTTTATTTTGACCTATACAACCAGAGAGGGATCTCTTAGATGTATAATGATTGGTAATAACTCAAAGGATTCATCAATAAATGCACAAAGGTCATATTTTGCAATAGGACCATTTTTTTTTTTAAAGGGTTGGTAGGAAAAACAAGGAAAAGGTACCATTGGGCAATGGAGTCAAGGCCTAAATTTCAATGTTTTTAAATTCAACAACTGGTTGGTTTCTTTCTGCATATTTGAGGAAAAATAGGTGTTATGCTCAGCAAATAAATGATATGAAATGAGAGATGGAAAGGAGAAGAAATCCCACTACATTACATGCATCAATCAGTGGATGAATCTCCAGTGAAACTTTAGAATAAAGGACACGAAGATTAATTACTAAACAGAGCATCAAATGAAGATGAATTATGTAAAAGTAACCATCAACACATAACAAGCATTATCAGTGTGAAAGGAGCATCAAACATGGATGAATTCCTACCACTTACTCTCAGACAATGCTAGGAGAAAAACATAATCATGGAAATGATACAAAAGAAACACATATTGAACATAAACACCATGATGAATCTCAAATTTCATAAAGAGAAAACTTTTGCATTAACTTCAAAGGAATAAACAAGTCTTGATCTGTAGTACAATAGTCCGCTTTTCCCAAAATGAGTTCCCCCTTAGCTCTCATAGCTTCATGAAATATATACAAAAAATATATTTTTATGCTACCAAATTCGAATCCTAACAACCTTCCTAGGTTAAGAAACAGTTACAAATATCTTGGCAACAAAATCTGAACTAACTACTGAAAAGGAGGAGTCAAAGTTGACTCATTAATTACAAGATAGTAATAGATAAATCCACTTTTGAAACCATATCCTAATGATATTTGACCTCTGTCATTTGTTCTAGATGATATTTCATGCTTTCCTACCTTTCCTTTCTGATCTGGACACATTCCAGAAGCTCTATCATAGTTGTGTAGCAAGTTTGTTGTGCAACAGTAACCTACAACAAAAATGCAACAAATTGCGCAACAGACTGGGAAAATAGGGGTCAAAGATGACATCATATATCCCGAATAAAAATATATTTTTCAAAAATTAGAGAGGTTTTTGTAGATGAACCTGTTCTTGAGAAAAAACTCTCTTCGTTTTCTAAAATTCCTCTCCAGTCTCTTGGGATCTGTGCCCAAAGATGATAACCAAAAAATTAAATGCTTAAATATGGAAAAATGGGTTGTAAAGATTCATTCTAATCTCCCAAAATATGATACTTGTTGCAAATATGAGAGAGGTTTTTATTATTTCGTCTGTCTTTGACAAAAACCTCTCTGGGATTTTCAAAATTCCTCTCAATTTGGTCATAAAGTGATCTTGAAGTTGACCACTAAACTAGTCATTTGTGCAACATGCCCTATAGCCTGTGCATGGTAAAATCCTCTGCACAACAAAATCCTCTGCGCAGTAAAATCATTTGCTCAGAAAAATCCTCTGTGCAGTGCACAGAAAATGAGGGAAGTAAACCTTTGTGCAGTGCACATCAAATGAAAGAAACCAAAAACTTTGCGCAACAAATGAAGATGGCTAGGGTTTAGATCAAATGAAGTAAAGTCGGTTATGTGAAAAGCAAATTCGTTTCAAAGGATATATTGCAATGTGATCCAATAAAGGATCTTGAACAATGATTGAAACAAATGGAGAATGCACAACAAAAAATAGAGTGAAAGGCTTGTGTAGCAAATATCAACACACAGTGTTTGTGTAGTGACTGGAGTTTGTGTAGTAGAGAGATTTGGAACTTGTTGGAGAATGTATGGACGATGCACAGGTCTTAGAGGTGATGGAGAAAAACAAAAGGTGGCCAATATTCATGGTCAAATGGATAAGGGATGAAATTTTGAAAAGGGAAGTGGTTATCCATAGTGACAAGGCGTTTCAAGGCAAGTTAGGGATTTGCACAATGAACTTGCACAATGGGTGCACTTTTGAAGTTTGCAACGATAAAAATGGCATGCAGTGCCATGATTGTTCCTTCTCTGACCTCATGAATGGTTATGATGAACCATAATACCTTTTGACATGACATTCATCCTAACCTATGACTCAACCTTAGCACATAATTTCCCACTTTTTAATGTGATTTAATACTTAGGAAAGTGGACCATTACACATTGAACATGATCAACTTTACACTCTTGACTCTTTTATTTTTATGATGGTGTTTTATGAAAAAGAAAATACACCCTTTAAACCATCTTATGGCTAGACCCCTTACTGACATTTCAATTCATTCTTTATTCGATTATTGACCTCATAAACCTTGACACACTAACTATGACTCATCTAGGAATGCCTTGATTTTCCCGAGATCATGGCATGACTTTGAAAAATTTGGTAAAAAATCTAACTCTAGATATGAAAATCATGGTGCTAACACTTTGACAATCGACAATTTACATCGAATGCTCCTATAGTATCCTACATCCTAAATATTTTGAACGTTGAAGTTATCCAAACTCTCAGAGTCTCAATTATGTCACCAGCCACATTGGCCAGGAGGCCACGAACCAGTAGCTGACATGTAATGAGGTTAAAGGGGTGACATGTGTCCTCGATATAGGGTGACACGTTTCATTCTCTAACAATAACAATGGGTATGTGAATCATCCAAAACTGGGTGACACATGGCAGGAGTAATGCAAGTCCACGTCACATTGAATGACATCATCAAGCCACATCATCATAGATTGTTAGCTTCTCAATCCTTCAATCTAACAGTCTGTAAGATTCCACATAGATCCATAGATCCATGGTTCTCATTACTTCGCGGCTTCGGCTTCATATCTTACTAAATCCTCTCGACGCAAATCCCCTGAAGAGCTAAGTCTCTAGACTCTCGGATCTGGTGCCATGCGTCCTCTTCCTATCAATAGTTGAGATCTATTTCGGCGTTCACGACTTCGGCGGTTTCACTCCTTGAAAACCCTTGGCTAAATTCCTCCAGAGTAAGAAGTCTCCAGACCACGAGATCTCTTTCCACATACCCGTTCATCCAACAGTCCTTGCCACTTTGACAATTCAAAATTCTGGAGTTCGACATGTATCCCCCAGCTTTCCTTCAGACCATGTCGTATTTGTTGCCACGCGTACCTGACATCTACAGCCAGGATTTACTCTGGCTTGTAGAGCTCTGAGGAAATTTGCACGTCCCTGTATCATTGAATACTCGAGCTCCCAGATAACCATTGATCCATGGACACGTGTCCCTCCAGTTTCAATGGTCCATATTAACTCTGCGACTCCAAAATTCGGGAGTTTCAACGTTAGACCATTCCTATTCTCTCGAAGTATCATTTCGTCAAAGCGCTTAATGCTTCCCTTTATACGTCTGATCTAACAGTTGAGAGTGATCTACGTTGAATCCCTAGATCAGCGTCCCTCATCTATTCACAACTTCAACCTTCGACTATTTTCGAGGATTGTGGACTCACAAGTCTCGAAGTCCCGAAGTCGAAAGATATATCTCTTTTCAGACTAATGCATGGTTCCTAAGCCCTGATCACATGGTTCCTTTGGGAAAACTTAAGGGCTAAGAACAAATCCCTTTTTGCAGCAAAGGCATTAACAACATGGGCATGAGCCCTCAATTAGATGGATGGTTAACCTAAAGGAAAACACCCTTCTGCCACAGACTTGAACTTAGCAAAGTGTTTAATATTTAATGTTAAAATGTCAAAGTGTTTAATGTTTACTATTAAAATGTCAAAGTGTTTAATGTTTAATGTTAAAATGTCAAAGTTAACATAGCAAAGTGTTTAATGTTTTATATGTTAAAATGTCAAAGTGTTTAATGTTTACTATTAAAATGTCAAAGTGTTTAATGTTTAATGTTAAAATGCCAAAGTTAGCATAGCAAAGTGTTTAATGTTTTATATGTTAAAATATACTTTCTTTGATCTAAAAATGTCAACATATAAAGCATCCAATGCTATGCTATAGAGTGTATATTGATAATCCTATAAATTACTACAAAGAAAGTTTGACAAGTTTGACAATAAAATAAAGAATGTTATTATAATACCATTCTCACAATTTAAATATAAAGCATCCATGATATCAGTTTTGTTCCAAAACAACCTTACATACCCATTAAAACCAAACAAAAATACACTAAAACCAACACATGCATACATAACTTTATAAAACCAAATCTAAACATCAACACACAACTTTCTTTCTAAGAAAGCCAACCCAAACATCAACGCACAACATTCTGTCATCATCATGAATGCCAACTATAGATAATTAGAGAGGAATAACGATGCCCGACCTGGATTTCCCCTTAGATCTCACAACGTTGCTCTCCCAGATAGGGGACGGGGATTGTTTCTCACAAACCTTGGCTAATACACGCAGCGCAGATAATAACGAAGAACAGGAAGGAACACCTCTTTGCTTTGGACCAACGAGCAACTCCTCTCAAGCATTTTGCACGCAAATATTCCTATAATCTAAAGACTAGAAAAGGGTTTTCACTCCATGCCTTTAACCCTAAGCAAACAATTGTTCATGCCCAAAGTTTCTACACAGCAATCTACAAAAAAATGCTAAGCTAGATATAATCGGTTTCCACCACAGTATGATCGTAGAACAACGCGATTAAAGGAACAACAGTTGTTGTGACTGAAATTCTGTGGTTTCTTCCATTCGCAAATCTCTGCTTGAAAGTGGCAGCTGTCTAACTCAACTACTCCTCTATCAGTGGCGTTGCAAGATTGAAACAAGATCTCTAATTCAACTCCTTCTCTAACAGTTGTATTGCAACAAAAGGAACAGATTGTTAATTATTTCAGTTAGGTCTCCCAGTTAGGTTTGTAGTATTATCAAGCAAATTTTCACATCTAAAAGTCATGGTTTGTAGTATTATAAAACAAATTTTCACATCTAGAATGGTCATTCTTTTAGGCATTGTTTCAAAAGATTGCAATCTTTGAAACCTCCTGAAGAGGGGAAATAAGAATCAACCATCGCCACTTCCTTTAAGTTGAACTTAAATGTGTAGAAGGCGAGGTCAAAGAGGTCGCATTAAGTTCTACTGATATGAATGTGCAAACTGTGGTGATTGTAATTGATTTCATGGTAGTTTAAACCTTATGTTTTGTTTTTTTTTGTTATATTATCTGTTTAATTTTGTTCAAATTTCATTACAAATTATTGGATTTATAGATTTGAGTGATTAAGTTTGTATAATTTCTTAAGGTCTTTTAGAAAGTTGAGTCCATCTATACATTCATAAATACAATTTAAATAACAAAAAATTATAATTTGACTCAAATCTAAATGACCTGATTTCAATAAAAATACCAAAACTTAGAATATTTAAACAAGATTATTAATTTCACATAAACTTATATAAATAATAGCCTAAAATAATTCTGTGCCCATAAAAATATTAAAAACCAAAACTATTGACAAAATAATTCAAATTCTGGAATTCATAGTGCAAATGCTAATATTAAAAAAAAAATCCAAATAAATATTCTAAAAATTATGATGCAATATCCAAATAATATATATATATATGATAACTACTCCATTATAAAAGAAAATCATAATATAAGAACTCAATTATATATAAAAATTATAATATAACAACCGGATCATATAAAAAAATTTATTTTAAGATGAATAGAAAAATTAAGTAAATAACTAACCTAAAAAAATTCATTTCAGCTTGAATAGAAAAATTAAATAAATAACTAACCTAAAAAAATTCATTTCAGCTTGAATAAAAAAATTAAATAAATAACCAACTTTTACTCCCATCACTGAAACCTATTTAATTTCAACATCTTTTACTCTCATCACTGGAACCTATTTAATTTCAACACTTTTTACTCCCATCACTGAAACCTATTTAATGACAAGATCACCAATCACTGCAACATGAGTGAATGGAAACTCACAACGTTTGTCTTTTGAACATTTTGATTTTGAACCTACACTAGAACTTTCAAAGGAATAGTGACAAAGCTTTGTACATACTTTTATCATCATGCCCTACGATCTTAAAGATGTTGAATGGAGCCATCAGTTTGACCGGCTTACGCTCGGAATTCCCTGGAGAAGCCTATCCTCGGGATCAGCGGTTCCAGCCCACCCATTAAGGCCTACGCTAGACTGATCCATTACATTCACGCTAAACGAATCCAAATGGACGTCAGGGAGAGGAGCTTCACCTTCCAGTATTTTACAGACATGCCGTATCCCTAGTCTTCTCTTGGGCTCGGTAATGGAGCACATTAATCCCAGTTTCAAAACCTTCTCCACCTCGCCCGCGTCGTATTCATTGCCCAGCTTTGGATCTGCCGCTTCCAGCAGACTCGCATGGGCGTAAATCTCCCAGACCCAGTCCACCAAAAACTGTTCTTCGGCGTCCGTGGATAGGTCCATGGGCTTCCTCCCGCACGCGACTTCCAACAGCATAACGCCAAAGCTGAACACGTCTGAGCTCGGCGTGGCCTTCCCCGAGTGTACGAGCTCCGGCGCTATGTACCCCGGCGTTCCCACAACAAT